>KN471602.1:0-12102 GCA_000787095.1 Periophthalmodon schlosseri
AGATCTGAAAATGGCGTAATACGGGCCCTTTCAGGTGTAGATGATTGGTTTAAAAAAGTTTTACCTGTATCGTCCTTAGACAACAATATAAAACCAACATCCAAACACAAAATTCCCTGCACACAAAATACACAAGATACTGATTTTTTCTTTTTTACTTTCACTGCCTTCAGACGTGTCCCATTTGACTGTGACCCAGCCCGTTCCATCCATCACAACGACAACAACCAAACCCACTCCCACCACACCCCTCCACTGCGGCAACCTGCAGTGTCTGAACCGAGGAGTCTGCATCATGGGGCCAAAACGGGCCGAATGCAGGTAAGATCTTTACTCTATCTGTATCTGAATTCTCACTGAATACCAACTAGTCTCCTACATGTGAGTCTTTTTAAACATGAAAAGTCTTGAATTATTAAGGAGCTCGATTTGCACCACAGGGCGGTTCATGGACTGGACTCTGGTGCTGCAGATTGCATCAGTTTGTACAGAACACTGAAAGATCTGTTTCTCAATAGGGCGTCTATACATGCGAACGATACAGAATCAGTTAAATCAAGTCTTATTATCATTCAGTTGCTGAGTTCAAAGCTGTTAGTAAAAAAAAGTGTTCTATGCACGTCGCCGTACAGCCACAAGAGGGCACTCTACAGCTGAACGTTTAGCCGTCACTGAACAGAGCCTTTCCACACCTATTCAAATAGTTGACGTTTAAAATAAGAGAACGCTTTTAAATGTGTATTACAAACATAACTTATTATTTTATTTTATTTTTTAGACCCATTACTAAAACGCACGGTCAGCTGCAGTCTGTTCGGTCAGGTTAAAGGAACTATATGTAAGATTTAGATTTTAAAAGTTATAAACTTGACCTTGCCATGTCCCCAGATACAAGGTGAACAAATCAAATATAGTTTTTACTGATTACAACTGAAATGCTGGTTTATTCTTAATTCAAAAACACATCGGACGTTTATTTTTAATGTGGTTTGGTTGTCAAGACCGTGATCCAGTCAGAAAGCATTTGGTTCCCTGTTTCAAAACTAAAATAAACTAAAGTGAGTGTTCTGGAGGGTCTGAGCTTCCACATGAACCATGGTCTGTTCATAAACTGAGAAAGAGACAAACTTGTACGTGTCCTCCAGCTGCAGGTCAAGGCTCTGGCAACCCGGGTTCAGTTGGTGGTTGTAGTACCTTTTTTAAAACACTAGGAGCACCAGCTACATACAGTTCCTTTTAATAAATGCTAATCGATTAACATTTTAAGGGAAATTACCGCATGCAAGGTGGAACAGAGTGAAGAAATCAGTGTAAATATGCAGGATTTTTGTGTTAAACATGTGAATGAAACAAAACACAACTCCAGGTCTGTTTGCGATGAGGAAACAACATTAGAACAGATCAGAAAATGGCGTAATATGGGCCCTTTAAGGTGTAGATGATGGGATTATAAATAAATAAATAATAATAAATAAATATTTTAAGGGAAAGTGACCTCTATCGCTCCGTCAGTGTTGCTAAGCCCTGCAGATGACTTGGCTGTGTCCAGGTGTATGGTGGGCAATGACTGGTGGTACTACGGGCCAAGCTGTCAGTACAGAGGCACGCAGCAGGAGAAGACCACCCTGGCTCTGGCCTCGTCTCTGGGCGTCCTGGGGGCCATGCTGGTCATCACAGTGGTCAGTGTGGTCTGTGTCAGGAAGAAGTACAAGACGCGCAGAGACGACGATGTGGTCATGTCCAACGTGAATGCCAGATAAAAGGACGTGAGTGGACTTCAGAGGGATTCGCTGATGTGCCTGAGAAATGATCATGTTCAAGTACATTGCTTTAGGGCGCCCTCTTGTGGTGGTTTGATGTCACTATCCCAATGTTTTAAAAAGTGAACCATAAACTATTTTTAACAAAAGCTCAGATCATGTTTCTTTCTGTTGTATCCAATTGTTCAAATGATTCCAAATAAAGTCCCACGCAAAAAGATTTATATTCACAAATTTAAAATTTATTATACCAAAGACAGGAACATCTGTGTATCTCTTTTGTGGATATAGTATTTATATTACTGAAGTTGACACAGTCATGCCGGTGGTAACAGTTACTGTAGGAGGGAGGTGGGACTATACTGTGTGTGTCTGCTGTGTGTGTGTGCATGCATATATCTATACTGTGTGTCTGTGTGTGTGTGCGTGTGCATGCATATATCCGTCTAATAGTGTCTTTAAATACAGTGATGACAACAGGACATCACAACCAAACAATGTGGACAATTTCTGTGTCATTCAATTACATGGAATGTCTGGGCTTCAACTGCACATTTACAATAGTGTGTGTTTGGTCTAATATATATAGTGTGTGTGTAGGTCTAATATATAAAGAGTGTGACCACAACCTCACACAATTTGTGTTTGGATATGTGTTCATGTTTGTAGGCCTAGTATAGAGAGTGTGTTTGGGTGTGTGGTCGTATGTGTAGGTCTAATAAAGGTTGTGTTTGGGTGTGTGGTCATATGTAGGTCTAATATATAGTGTGACACAACCTCACATCCTCCTGCAACTACAACCTTGGCCGACAGGGACGCAGTTCCTTAAAAGCATCAGTATACAACATTACTCTTATTTACAGTCATTGGAAAAAAATCACCATTTCTCTCAGAGAAGATTAGTAAAGTGACTGAGTCACAATAAAGAGTATGCAACTCCTAGGAGTTAGTATTTCAATTTCTACAAAAATTCTATGCCATTTTACAGGCCATGAGCTGTGATTTACTGAAGAAATACAGTATTTAAGTGCCCTATCTACAACAGGTAAGAGTGGTTTTACTGGTGTACCTTTCATCACTGATAATAAAAAGATTATGTCTGTTTTTAAAAAGATTTCAGCAAAGTCACTGGTTTCACATTAAAAGATATGGTAAGTTTTACAAAACAAACAAACAAACCATGGAACTGTTATCTGTATTAGCAGAGTTGTGGCGAGCTAATGCTATTGCAAAGAGACTAGTGTTGATTACATATCAGCTGGTTGTCTAGTGTAAAAACAAAGATCCACAGTCTGACAGGGGGCAGCTGTGGACGTGTCCATTTCAAAAGGGTTACGCATCATTAAAGGGCTGGTTTGCTTGTTCTACCTCTGCAGGTCGTGGTTCATCACACGCGTTACAGTGTCTGGCTCTGCGGTGAGAGCTGACGGCCGCAGATGGAGCGTCCTGTATGTGCATAGGGCAGCCTCAGTCTGCTCAGAGAGGGGTGTCGTACTCAGACGGGCTTTCAGAGCAGGGTGTCATAGTACTCGGTGTAGAAGTACTAGTACTGGTATGGGTGCTCAGGGAGGGGTTTCATAGTACTTGAGAGGGGTGATCAGAAGGGAATGTCGTAGTACTCTGTGGGCTGAGTAAAGCGGGATATTATAGTACTCGGAGGACTGTTCAAAGTGGGGTGCTGTAGTACCGGGAGGACTGTCATGTACTCGGTGTAGTAGTACTAGTACTGGTATGGGTGCTCAGAGAGGGGTGTCGTAGTAGTCTGAGGGCTGCTCTGTGCCGCTGGGCTTCTGCTGCTTCTGCTGATGCTGCTTCATGATCTCCTTCACCTCCTCCTCCAGCTCGGGCGGGATAATGAACTGGTCGTCGGGGTCGGGCTGCGCTGGTGCTGTGAAATACCCCCCGGACTTCTTGGAGGGGGCATCTGCTGCCACCTCTATCAGGTTGTGGCTCTTCTCCTGCCTGGCCACTGATCCGTTCCCTCTCCTGCTTTTCACTACCACTTTCCCCAGGTCCCCCTGCCAAGACTCATCTCTCTCCAGGCCTTGGTCACCCTCTGCCACGTCCCCCGCCTCCTCTTGAGGTTCGGGGGTGCAGGGCGGCGGCGGAGGCGGAGGAGGCAGACTAAGCAGAAGGGGGCGCTCTTGGGCTAGCGGCTGCGAGGCCTGGGGCGACTCCGGTTTGAGACAGTGGATATCCGCTTCCACTTCCACACGACTTCCGTTTGAGAACACTCCGGCGATGGGCTCCTCGTCCTCGCTGTCCAGCCCGTTGTCGGACAGAGCGCTGGAGAAGGTGGCGCTGGAGAGCTGTCTCTGGAACGCCCCCGTCAAACACGAGGGGTGAACCGCACAACAGCTGCGCGAGGAGGGCAGCTCGGAGCCAGGATACAAGTACTGACAGGGCTGCGTGGAGATGTGCGGCTGCTGATGTTGTAGAGACAACGGGTGGGTCTGGTGGTGCAGCTGGAGGTTCTGGTGATGGGGCTGGTCGTGGAGCAGCACCAGGGAGCTTTGCGGGGGCTCGTCCGACGAAGCCGTAGATCCCACCTCACTGCTCATCTCGCTAGTGCTGATCTCGCTGCTGATCTCGCTGCAGGACGACGGGGGGACGGGGAGGGAGCCGTCCGAGGGCCTCTCCTTCATAGGGTTGGTGGCCGAGGGGTAGGGCCCTAACCCGGGGCTGGGAGGGGGCTGCGGGGGGTCCGAGCAGCAGCAGGAGCAGCAGTCTTCGCTCACGCTCAGCTGCACGACCACAGCGCTCAGACTGTCCGTGCACCCGTAGCCCTGAGCCAGAGTGCACAGCTTCTTGGCGGCGGCGAGCCCATCGGGGACGTTTCGGACGGCCTCCACGGCCTCCTGGTGAGAGACCGCGTCCCACAAGCCCCTGCTCCCCAGAATGAAGAACTCATCCTGGGACGTGAGGGTGACCGTGTGCACGTGCGGGCAGGGGATGACCGACGGGTACAGGAAGGAGTAGCCCATGATGCGTGTGGAGTCAGTCACGCCATTCACTTTGTTCTCCTGAAAACGACAAAAAATATATATATATTAATAAAGGGAACACACAAATAATCCATTCAACTGTCAAAACAACGTAACGAAGTAAAAGTAGTAAAGTACTTAAGTATAGAAACCTAAAAATCTTAAGTATATTTTAAAATGGATACTTTTTACTTTTACTTCACTACCTTTGAGAGCAGATATCTGTACTTTCTACTCCACTACACTTTTTAGTATTTTTTATTAATGGAGGAGCAGAGATTTAGCTTAGCACAAACCAATATCAAAAATGCGAGTAGTGGAGCGGAGACAATCCGAGGTTCTCTTGTGTAGAAAAAATACAAGTCTTTTATTGAGACCTGGACCAGCCAACGTGTTCACAGCTGAGTGTCTTGGTCAGGGCTTAGGACTCTCCTCCTAAGAGACTCCACTCACATTTTAGACGTTTGTGCCAAGCTAAAGCTCTTTCTCCATAAGTGGCTTCATCCTTGAAGAGCACCTGAGTCCTACTGACTCACTAGGGCCGCACTGAAGCACTCACCTTATCTGCAGTCTTGATTTTTTTTATTACAGTTTGAGACCTGCTGAAAAGGCTGAGGGTTTATTTTAATCAACTTCAAGATTTGAGTAAACAAAAATGTTCAAATAAAAACAGCTAGGAAAAAATATTCAGTTGTTTCTGTTGATCAAAATTCAGCAAAAATCTTTATCGAAATCGCTACATTTGAAGCTTTATAAAACTCAAAATCTACACAAAATACTTTTACTTTTAACTCATTTTTAAACGTATACTTTCATACTTAAGCTGATTTTTTTCATGTGATACTTGAGTATATTTTTGCTTCGGTATCTAATCTATAAACAAGATTTGAACTCATAAACATTTCAACTTTGACGTGGAATTTATGTAATTTTTGCCAGATGCCCTTCCCGTACCTCAGTGATTATGGCTCTGTGTTGGCGTATCCTTTGGTACTCCTCGTCCAGCCCCACGTTGTGCAGCACTGACAGGGGCATGGGCTTTCCGTCGCGGCACAGAATGGCTTGGCACTTGCCCACGTTGGCGGCGGTGAGCGTGAAGCAGCCCCCGGGGTCAGTGGGGTCGTGTCGGATGTGACACAGAGCGGCCGAGCCTCCCAGCTTCTGTCCCGCGGTGCCCAGTTTCCTACAAAAGATTCAGGAAGTCAGTGCTAGCAAACATTTCCAAACAGATACTGCATACTTCACACGGCTGTATTCTGTATCGGGGAAACTTTTAATACTTTTCTGAAGATTTGAGCCTCTGAGGGTTGAATAAATAAATCCTACGACTCAAGTGTTTAATTTTTTCATAGCAGCTCATGTTCATTAACAACACTGTACAGATAAAATAGTTTTTTAGGGGGGAATCCTGCTTTCTCAATGGGAGCGAGGTGGGTTAAGTGTCTTGCCCAAGGACACAACAACCGCATTCATGTGTGAGAGCTGGAATCGCACCGCCAACAAGTGGGTCCGTGGCTCGTAACCGCTCAACCAATGATGTTTATGTCGAGAGCGGGATTCGAACCGCCGACCTTCGGATCAGTGGACAAACACTTGAACAACCGAGCTACTGTCGCCCAATTATCCACCGGTTCAAAGGTCAACAGTTCGACAACAGTAGTACACACTTTAGGGTTAACGTGTCGGGGGCAAAATGGCTTCTCCCAAATATTGTACTTCAAAATTTGTTATCGTGACAGGCCTAGTTGTTTGAGTAAAGATAGTTTAAAAACGGTTCAGATTCTGATAAGTAACAAGTGCAAGAATTACATTACAGACTGAGAACCCAGGAGATGGATTGAATATACTCAAGTGAAAATGTTTTATGTTGGTGGCTGTTAGCTCATTTGCTAATTGGTAAAAGGTAAAAAGATCACATTTTTATATAGTGGTTTAGGTCCAAGACACATTAACAAGACAGTGATTCAAATGAGACAGAAGACATAATGGAACAGTTTGTAGACGAGACAAAAAAAAGAGTGTGTATGTTTGTACGTGTGTGTGTGTGTGTGTATGTTTGTGGGTAGAGTGTGTGTGTGTGTGTGTATGTAGCATGGGTGTATGTTTGTGGGTAGTGTGTGTGTGTTTGTAGCATGTGTGTTTGTGTGTAGAGTGTGTTTCTGGGTAGCGTGTGTGTCACGTGTTTGTGTGTAGCGTGTGTGTGTAGTTTGTGTGTAGTGTGTGTGTGTTTGTGTGTAGAGTGTGTTTCTGGGTAGCGTGTGTGTCACGTGTTTGTGTGTAGCGTGTGTGTGTAGCATGTGTGAGTATGTGTTTGTGTGTAGTGTGTGTGTGTTTGTGTGTAGTGTGTGTGTAGTGTGTGTGTTTGTGTGTAGTGTGTGTGTTTGTGGGTAGCGTGTGTGTGTAGTGTGTGTTTGTGGGTAGCATGTGTGTTTGTGCGTAGTTAAAGCATATTGAAGTTGAAGAGAAGAGAGAAAGAACTTATATCATTCAACAGCTCAATACAAATGAACCGGTGCTGACCTCTGCATGACGAGGAAGGTGTTCGTCATGTAGTCTTCCTCACTCTTGGTCTTGTGCAGCTCCTCCGCCAGCACGTCGTTCATGGTGCACTGGAGCAGGTACGGCACCTCCACGTTCCGGTCTCCGTCAAAAACGCCGTAGAGAGCCTCGCGGTTTCCGCAGAAGCTATTCACCGACAGCGCGGCGACACACAGCCTGAAAAGATACGACAGAAGACAAAAGCCGCGTGAGACGAGAGAATGGTTTTCAGAGACACAATAATTGCTTTGTTTGTGTCAGATATACGTCTACAGATGGAGACAAAGCTCTGTGACACGTTGTGCAACAGAGACGTCACTCAAGTGAGTTTCTTGGGTCTTTTGAAATATGGAAATGTAAACTCAATTTCTGAAAAGAGTTTAAATACAAAGTGTACAGATATTTAGACTGACGGTTTGTGAGACACTTTCAGACGTCAACCATAAACTGTGACAACACCCACAGCATTCAGTTCGTCAAATGAAGCTCATCAAGGCTAGAGCAGTTATAGGGGCCAGTTTAGAGCAGAGTTCCATATCTGGAATTCCGACCGCGAGTATCATAGCAACCAAAGAGCCAATCCGGAGCGAGGCTGATGAAGGTAACACCCCTTCCCGCTCGCACCGCTGGTTTAGCACAGAGCAGGTGCTTAGCAACGCTGTCAATCAAACCTGTTGCTAGCAGTAGCGGGATTTGTCTGTTATTGATGTTCATATCTTGATTTACAAACTCAATAGCGAAATAAAAACACCAGGATCATGTCGAGCGGGTTAATACAAACATTTTAAGACCAAAATGAGTCTGACAGCAGCAGTTACAGAGAGAGGAGCCACCGTTTTTCAATAGAAAGTAAATTGGAGCCAAAAAACACACCCATGCTCACGTCCTATTTCGAAAACGGCGGCTAACAGGTTAGCTATGTCCATTTATATATACAGTCTTTGAAGTAAACTTTTCATTTTTTTTTTTTTTTCCAGATGTGTTTCTGCCATCAACTACTGTCCTAGGCTAACTGTATGTTCCAGCGTTAGACTTCCTCATTTTAACCAGATTTCAAGATTTTCCACTAATTTTACATAGTGCACGCCAAGGCCGGGTTTGGGTCCGGTAAGTACTTTGAGCGGGTCACTTGCAGATTGCCTGTTACACCAACTACGACAGCTGCTGTGAGTATTTGACCAAAGCACATGGGTTCATGCGATAACACACAATGACCTGAAAACTGCTCCAGAACGCTCCAGTGTCCGGGGAAAATAGAGTTCTTGTGGATTCAGGGGTGTGGGTGCAGAGGTCAGAGTGGCAGGGTGGAGAGGTCAAAGGTCAGCGTGGCAGGGCGCATTGATTTGAAAGCCTTTCTAAGTCTTGTGGGACCCGTGCGAGTTCTGAACCGCACAGCACTTTCTAAAAATATGTAATTGTTATTTTTCTCAGAAGCACTGCAACTGGATTTAGACTTACAGTGTATGTTTTGACGGTAGGATTCTGTTCAAAGATGACGTGTAGTAGCTTTAAGATGAGAGAAAAGACTGAAAAATGAACTAATAAAAGTACATAAACATTTCAGAACATGATTAGCATAATTATTAGTATCACAATAAGATTTTTTTTTGTTTTTTTCCCAGAAGAAATTATGTTACTTATAGTATAGTTAGAGTCTTTGCTAAATACAACCTTTCAATGCGCCCTACAACGCACACTTTCTGACATGGGACTTTTTTGTGAATCACCCAAAATACTGCCTTTGTTTCACTGCAAATACACGGAGTTAATATGACCGACTGAGATCCAGGAGCAGGGCCACGCCTCCACCTCCTCCTGCTCCTCTCCAACGAACCACAGCTCACCTCAACCACACCTCCAAATACCAAGAAGCTCTAGTTATACAAGCCTATCTCCGTCTGCCTCCGCACTCTCTCTCTCTCCACCCCGTGTCTCTTGTTCATCTTTCAGCCCAAAGACCTCACCATCTACAGAGAGGAGGGGTCCTGAATCGGCCGCGTTAACCGCCTCAGACGGAGCCGCCGTCCTGAGTCTCTACCAGCCTCCACAGCTTTTCATATCATCGTAAATATTTTTATCCATATCTTGAACCATCTCGCACTCTGAGGACTTCAGGGACCGGCCTCCTGTTGGTGCGCACAGTCAGGACTAAAGCAGGACTAAACACGGGGAATCAGCGTTTGAGTTTTCTGCAGCTAAAACCTGGAACAGTCTTCTTGAAGATGTGAGACAGGCCTCGACTTTGACAATGTTTAAATCCAGGCTCCAAACGGTTCTGTTTAGCTGTGAATATGACTAAAAGAGTGCAGGATAAAAACCTTTTAATGTTTATTTTATGATGATTATTTATGATTATTTATGTTTTGATTTGTTGAATCCCCCCTTTAATGTCTTTCTTATTCTTATTTATGTTTTGATTTGTTGAATTGTGACTTTAATGTCTTTCTTATTCTGTAAAGCACTTTGAATTACTTTGTGGACCAATCGTGCTGTACAAATAAACTTGCCTTGCCTTGTCTTGCCTTTATCGTTGAAATCGCCTTTATGAAATTATGTTTTTTGAAGCTTGCGCGAGACCACACCTTCTGCTCGTTCATTCACACTTTCTTTCACAATCTGCATCACAAATCTTACTCTTTTTCCCATGTCCTGATATCGGCCACTTATCTCGTATTGAACACAAGTGTGGGTGATTCATGCATTTTATATTTCCCTGATTTGAGTCATGTGGCGTGGACAGCGGTCGGAGGGTTAGTCAGAGCCGGTCGGCCGAGTGCGATGCTCGGAGCCGTTTTATCCTGTACTCACTTGTTCTTGACGCCCGAGGCCTCCGTGTAACCATGGCTCCACACAGCGGGCCCACCAGACGCCTCATTCGAAGAAAAGGTCGGGGGCGGATCAATGCGGAAGCAACGGATATTACTGTAAAAAGGGAAAAGCATGAAAAGAATTGAGTAGTGCAGGAGAAATGCTGATTCTCTTATGGAGGTATTTCAGACAGTATTAAAAGCTCTAGGTCTGTGATGATGAGGATGTTGATGTTGATGACTATGGCTGTGTCTGAATGTCTCCCCCAGCTCCTGACCCCTCATTCGCTCCACAGACCAACACTCTTTAGCAGATGCTATAGTGACTCATTCAGAGAGATTCGGACACACAGCTCACTATTTTCAGGTCATGTGACTCTGGGTCTAGGTGCAAAAAAGTCTAAAGGCTAAAGGATTTGTGTCATAAAAAATGATCAGATTCGACTGGAACGCGAGTATTTATGGGCTAATAATAATAACGTACAAGTTTTTGTCAAGATGGATCTCGCATAAACAGATTGAATTATTCTTTTTTTTTTAAATCTGAGAGGTGGAAGTGATCGTTCTTTTAACAGTTCAGGTTAAGGTAAGCGGCTAACGCTAACAGCTTTACACAGCAACGGTTTATTTAAGAGTGTTTTATTAATCAGAACCAACCAGCGCTTCTATCTGCTTCATTCAGTTGTGTTGTGTCCAGTAAAGACCTTTCACCTTGTGTTGGTTTTTCCGACTCTCGCAATGCATTGTGGGCTATTTTGGCCGGTCTAGTGACCACTGATGCCCACTACTTTTCAAGGTGCATTGTGGGAAATTTTGAGTGCTCTACTTTTTCGCCAACTGGACATTCGGACACCACTAAAAATGGCGTGAGCCCTAAGTAGTGCCCTCTGTTGGGATGAGCCAATGAATGAGTATTCTACAGCCATTTCCCAGAGTTCAAAGCTGTATTTAGTATTTTGTGTATTATTCATCACGGAAGTATAAGACCTGGAAGACAAACCAAAAATGGCGTTGTATTGTTTTCAATGGCCTGAGCTCATCGGCGTGAACTGCAAAAAATCTTCCACATTACTTCCTGAACACTGGCCTAGCACCGCCCACTGTATGACGCCAGAAACGTGCACCGTGTGATCAGTTCTGACCAATCAGAGCGATGGCTGCTAGAGCGGAGCTAGTGCAGGCTCAGAGCGGGGCCAGGCTAAATCTTACAAACCTACCTACCTACCTACTTAGGATTTTTTGAGGATGTCTGTGTAATCCCTCAGTCGTCCGGGTCTGATCCATAGTAAAGCCAAAAGTCAAATCTGTCAACCGGACAAAACGTTGTAGGAGTGAAGTTTCAGTTTCAGTGTAGTTAGCTCCTCCCTCCAGACAGATATAAGGCAGTGTCCAGCAGTGATCTGACCAGAACTGAAGAAGCGGCTTTAGATGAGCAGCCAAACATCTTCACTCCTACAACTTTTTATCCAGTTGACAGATTATACATTTGGCCTTTACTATGATTTTTTGAGGATTAAAACAAAATAAAAAGTTCATGTGAAAATACAGAAGAGTCCCTACAAAACCCAACCTTTGTGAAAGCTGGATGCCCTGTCCGCTGAACATGGGCAGTTTGAATTCACAAAAATCCATTGTGCTCTATGGGAGAATTCTTTCTGGGCCAAAGCTCCTGGGAGCTGCAGTACCTGAAACGGCCACTTGTCGATCTCACACGGGGAGGGGGAGTGTCTTATCCAGTTTTTATTATAGATCCATGATTATTCATTCATGTCGCGAACTTTCAGGTTAACTACTTCCTATAGACACAGCTGCCCTGGGGTCGACAGACAGAAGCGTGGCTGCCAAATTTTTATGCCACAATGATCATAAACTGTATATTTTAAGACAATAGTATAATTTGAACAATAGGAGTATTTCATTTTTATCATGTGGTTTTTAAGAACTTAGGACTGAAATGGTAAAAGTCACATTTTTATATAGCGCTTTTCCACCTTCAAGTCACTCAAAGGAACC
>KN471602.1:21810-31874 GCA_000787095.1 Periophthalmodon schlosseri
TCCATGTTTGGAATTCTGACCACGAGTATCATAGCAACCAAAGAGCCAATCCGGAGCGAGGCTGCTGAAGGTAACGCCCCTTCCCGCCCGCACCGCTGGTTTAGCAGGGAGCGGGCGCTTAGCAACGCTGTCAGTCAAACCTGTTGCTAACGCTAGCGGGAGCGACCTCGGGGAAAGAAGGCGCCTGATTTGTCTGTTATTAATGTTCGTATCTTGAATTACGGACAACTCAGTCCACAGTTTTTCAATAGAAAGTGAATTGGAGCCGAGTCGATGGAGCCGGAAGCGCGGCTATGATCACTTTCTATTTGGAACGTGACGCTAGCAGGTTAGCTATGTCCATTTATGTATACAGTCTATGGTAGCAAGTAACAAGCCCGTAGAGTACGTTTACATCTACAACTTTTTTTTTTTCTTTTTTAAATCAAAATTTCTCTTTATGATACATGTTCTTGCAAGTCATCACTGGATGTTGCGTAGATTATGTAGTAATAAAAATGAAGGGTTATAAAGTGAAATAATAACATCTCTAAACATGAAGCTAAAAACTGAGAGTCATAACTCTTAAAAATGAAACAGAAGTGAGTCCGGACACACCGTTGTTGGCGGCGTAGATCCCTTTGAGCAGCGTGCCCTTGGCTTTGAGGCTCTGGATACTGTTCCTCTCACAGTGCAGCACCTCCAGCCGGGGGAAGACCGAGGCATCCAGCTCCCTCAGACCGTTGTCCCTCACGTCCAGCTGGGTCACGTGACGCAGCAGGTCGGGCTCATCTGGGACCATCAGCGTGATCTTATTCAGCCTAACACAGGGAGCACAGGTGGACGCATTAGACCGGGCTCAAACGCACTTTGTATTCATTCAAACAAAGCCAAAAGCCAATCCACATTATAGCTGTTTACACCGTCACATTTACACGTTAGGATTATTGCATGAATAAGCTGTGAATCTAAAAAGGAATCATTAAGGAATTGGCATGAAAAAAATCTAACATCTTTATTAATTTTGGTAAACGGTCAAATTTTTATTTGGCGCTTTTTCTACCTTCAAGACACTCAAAGCTCTTTACATGATGGAACCACTCACCCATTCATACAACAGTGTACGCAGACACTGGGTGCGAGGGGGGGTTAAGGGTCAAGGGTCAAGGATTAAAGGGTTCAAGGTTACCGTATTTTCCAGAGTATAAGTCGCACTGGAGTATAAGAAAAAATGCATAATAATGAAGAAAAAAACATATATTTCACATATAAATCGCATCTGAGTATAAGTCGCTCCCCCGGCCAAACTATGAAAAAAAAGTGCGACTTATAGTCCAGAAAATACGGTACTTTATTGGTACCAACAGGTGAATTTTATTTGGCAGTGAGTCAGCTCATTCACACATATGCACATCTGCATCTGGAAAAGTGCAGGCTAAAAGAACTAAAACCTTATTAAAAACAATGCATTAAAAACAAAACTACAAATACAGCACATGCGGGTTAAGTGTCTTGCCCAGGGACACAACGACAGCATTCATCTGTGGGAGCTGGAATCACCTGAGGAAGGTCAGAGGGACCGAAACGTTGAGTTAATAAAAGTGAACCAATAGTGAGACAGTGCGCGGGAGAATTCTTAACCTTTCAGTCAAGGATCTGGAATCGAGAGTGGGATTTGAACCGCCAACCTTCAGATCAGTGGACAAACGCTCTACCAACTGAGCCACCCTCACCCCAAAATGAAGCAGTTACAAAGCAAATTATGAACAAAGTCTTTGTTGAAAGTGAAGTTGCTTTAAAGTGATCCCAAATATCATCACTTTACAACATGGCAACCCCCATATTTCATAACCAAACACATTGTAAATCTATTGTTTTATCAACTTGAGCTTATTAAGTGTTTGGGTTTAGCCTCGACAGAACTGGAAACTTCATATTGACATTTTAAACAAAAAGGAGAACAGTTATGCATTAACTTCTCAATAATGCAAGTCACTCAAACTGGCCTTTTCTGAGAGACATGCGACGGAGACGATATAAGCAAATGATTTTCCAAACGCGTGCTGCCCGGCTTCGCAAAAGGCCCGTGACTTCCTTTCAGTGTTTTCGTTTCTATCATTAGCAAAACAACATGTGTTCTCAGGGTACGGCTCAGGTATTTTTCCAACATAAGCCGCGCGGTGTTACCGTAGATCGATGTGCTTGACCCGAAGAAGCCGGAAGTTCTGCAGCGTGAGCGTGTCCAAGTTGTTGCCGGCCATGCAGAGTTTTTCCACGGAGGCCAGTCTCTCCAGCACTTGGGGAATGTGGCTGAACTGGTTGAACGAAAGTCCCAGATATCCCAGTCTCTGTAGCGACCCCAGCTCATTGGGTAAATCAGTCAGGCTATTGCCGTCCAACAAGAACGTCTGCAAACTAGAAGACACAAGAGAGAGAGTTCATTAGCGATAAACATAGACTGTATATATGAACGGACATGGCTAACGCGCTAGCCGACCGCGGTCCAAATAGGAAGTGAGCGTGGAATTTCCGGCTCCAATTCACTTTACATTGAAAAACTGTGTCCTCTCTCTGTACCTGCTGCCGTCAGACTCGTCATTTCGGTCTTAAATGTTCGTATTAACCCGCTCTACGTGATCCTGGGGTTTTTATTTCGCTATTTTGTCTGTAAATCACACTCACTTAGTCGCACTTCTTTATACATCTACGACGATGACATTCAAAGGTTGTATTCGACCAAAAAACATCTCGGTCGAACAAGAAATTAGTTGACTAAAAAGGGGGCGTGGCAAAAGCTCTCAAAACTATCACGTATGCGTCTCTGACAGTATGACATATTATTCAAAAATCGAGTCTGAAAAAATAAAGGTGGACTATGTAACTTTTCTGGTGTGGAGGGTCTATTACCTGCTTGTCTCCGTAGTGTTGTTATTACAAGCTATTTGACAGCAATCGATGTTACTTTTTTACCTATTCCAATGAACTTAATATGACATCTCTACTCTATTATAAGTCAAATGTATAAATTCTGACAATCCCATTTGCAGAATATCTGGTTGACACTTTATAATCAGTTATTTTTTGCCTACATGATAAGATTTAAGCCATAAAAAATTTGAATTAATAACGTCTATGACTCATTACAGACGCAAACTAACGACTAAAGGGTTTCGTTCTGCCGTTTATTTATTTCAGCTCATGATTCTTAACAATATTGTAGATTTAGAATAGTTTTCGTGGTTTAAATTCTGCTCTCGATTCTTGCATCAGTGGCATAAATTAGTTTCAATATTATCGTTTATCGTCTATATTTACTTTAGCGATATATCGAACTTCAAAATATGCTATTGTGACAGGGCTAGTGAATACTTAAATTAAAATGAATTTTGTAGCAAGGAATCATGGTCAAACAAGGAATTAGTTGAGCAAAAAGGCTCTCAGAATGATGACGTATCTCTATGTATTTGAGCAAACTGCACTGACAACACTACACCTGCAGGGGGCGTTCATGCCAAAACTGCTATTTATACAGAAAAAGTACGAGGATAATGTATTTATAAAGACAGATTAAGCTTGTCCATGTATCTATTTCCATCTTTTTATGCGGGGCCGGGTCGTGGGGGCTGAAGTCTAAGCAGGGACTCCCAAGACTTCCCTCACCCCAGACACTTCCCCCAGCTCCTCCAGTATTTTATTTTTTTTTACATGTAAATATCAAAACAAACAAAATCTTACTCACTAACTTCTCATTTCTGCTGTTGTCCCATATAAATCCTCATAATCCAAATCTAAAACAACCTAAGGCCTACAGCTCGACAACATTCACAAATTATAATGTCATTTCAAAAAGGTCACCTACAAGACGAGTAAACGGTCACGGTGTTAGTGCGTGAAACCACCAGCAGATGGCAGTAAAGGTATAAATGCACTGCTGGTCACTGAAGGAATTTATAAGCATGCCAGATCATTCCTGCAGATTATCTTCTGCTTTAGCCTAGCTCCAGACTGCAAACCTGGATGTTAGCATTCTGTCAATACTGAAACAATGCTAGCAACCCACGTTTTTCTCATCTTCAACTCCAACGCGTTAGAATTTAGCCGGGAGAAGTATTACTGCTATTTCTATACTGTAGACGCACAGGTCCTAAGGCAAAACATTGAAACCATTCCCAAAAAAATAAATCCCATGAAAAAAAAATGTGGTTAACGGCCAGTCAAATCTGCTTTGTTCTATTCACCGAAAGTGTTTTCCTAGAACTAAAACGTTTGATTTAAGCCAAGGGAACGCAAAGCAAACTCGTAAAAACTATTACCACGTTTACTAAACAGGAACAGGGAGGTAATAAACGTCAACTGAAGATGTGTCAGAGTTTTATCGCATTTTATAGATTTAAAAACACGACAATGATGACTGTCGTAAAAGTTACTGCATGTGTGTCTATGTTCTTAACCTGCAGACGGAAGGTGCTCGTGCGAAAATCACTATAAATGTTACGACGCAGTTTTGTAAAACACACAATTATTACTATTTTTTTCAATAAAGATGATTTTTTTTAAAGCGCTTTAGACAATAGGCTACAGTGGCAGAAGTGTAACAATTAACTCATTATATAAAGAACCCAAATAACACAATGGGATTTTGCTCTTTAACTAGTTTTCTCCAATGTGGATTATATTTGTTTAGAAGTTTGCATTTCGAAAATCAAATCTCAAAAAATAAAGTTGGACTACGGAACTTTTCTAGTGTGAAGCGTCTACGTCTACTACCTGCTTGTTTCCATACAGTTGTTATTACTTTGGTTGGAATGTTCCACCGTATTGCGTTTAACTTCTAAATCTCCCTGGAGACAAGCCAGGCCCAGTTACGCAGGTTAGATCTGTGGGGAGGCGAGCTTACGCTTACAGTAAGAGTGAAAGTTTTTCAAGGACTTTTTGAGCAACAAAAACAGGAATTGAAAAAATGCTAAACAGATAAGTTCAATGCCATAGCGTGGAACGAGGAAACGCAATAACATCGCCAAGGAGACAAGCAGGTGGCAGGAACAACACTAGAAAAGTCACGTAGTGCAGCTTTACTTGAAGTATATGTGTAATTAAAATAAATGCCCATGTTTTCAAGCTAGAAGTCCGAAAGAAGCAAAATGTCAGCACACACGACCAGCGCTGGGCCATGTTGTTGTTTGCTCACGTGTCACAACTAGCAAAGTACACCGCCGCGGTCGTTACAACATGTGCCTGTTGCTAGGTGACGCCCACATTTGCCTATGTAAACTCCAAAAGTGGCAGAAACGCGGCAGCTTTGTGACAGGGTTCAGTGGTTTTCTCAGCCCGGGCACGACACGACCAAAATGAACCTGGCACATGAGTCATTAAAAGACAGTTTAGAGAGGCATTTGGCTAACAATTAGCGGCGCAAGCTAGGACAAGTTGACAAAAGTGGAAGTACAGAGATTTCCATCCATTAGCACAGTGCAGGATCTTGGGTTTTGTTTCTGTGAATGGCAGAATATGTATCAATGGAAAAATGGAAATCGAATTCAGAGCTAAAAGAAGTAGTTTTACTGTTTTGGTAAAACTTTTGCTGAAATACATGGGAAAAAAATCGGGTACGTGGTCTTTAACTAATCTATAAAAATTATATATATATAACTTTACGTGTAATTTGTAAAATATTAGAAAAAAATAGAAAAAAAAAAACCGAAAACAATATTATTAGTGACCATGACAACAATGGAAACACCCATCACTTCCCACAACTAAAAATAGATTCATCTGTTATTTCACATGTTAAGCTGCTCATTCTTATTTAAATGTTTTGCCTCGTAGCAGTTTCACTTTTCACCCCTAAATATAGAGCTCGGGATGGAACGGCAAAAAACAAGCGTTACCATGAAAATCTGCCGTGTTTCTCTATGACAGTAGTGCAAAACTGTCATAGAGATACATTAGCCAAAACAATGCTAAAAAAAAAGAAAAAGTACAAAAGTGCGATGGAACAGCACGATTAGCTGCTGGGTCGCTACGGGTAAATTTATCAGATTATAGCGTCTGAGTACTTTTGATTGGCTTCTATATTTAGTATTCAGCATTTTAAAATCTCTATTGATTTAACATTAAGCTAACTGAAAATTATGATGACGTGTGACGACGATAGACTGTGTAAAGAAGTGGACTGAGTGAGCGTGACGTCACCCACAGCGTTCGGCTCCAGTCAAATGAAGCTCGTCGAGGCCAGAGCGGTTATAGCGGCGAATTTGGAGCAGAATTTCATATTTGGAATTCCGACTGCGAGTATCATAGCAACCAAAGAGCCAATCTGTAACGCCCCTTCCCGCCCGCACCGCTGGTTTAGCAGGGAGCAGGCGCTTAGCAACGCTGTCAATCAAACCTGTTGCTAACGCTAGCGGGAGCGACCTCAGGGAAAGAAGGCGCCTGATTTGTCCTTTATTAATGTTCATGTCTTGATTTACAGACACAATAGCGAAATAAAAACCCCAGGATCATGTAGAGGGTTAATACGAACATTTAAGACCAAAATGACGAGTCTGACAGCAGCAGGTACAGAGAGAGGCGGAAGTTTTTCAACGTAAAGTGAACTGAAGCAAGAGTCGATGGAGCCGGAAGCGCGTCCATGCTCACTGCCTATTTGGAACGCGGCGGCTAGCGGGTTAGCTATGTCCATTTATACACACAGTCTACGGTGACGTCACAATCCCGCGCTCACGCTACTTCATACTGACTCATTCTTTTGGGACTCACTTGGTCATAGCCCCGACGGAGCTGGGGACAGAGGCCAGGCAGTTGCAGCTGAGGTTGACCTCGGTGAGCGTGTGGATGTCGCAGATGGCCAGGGGGAACTGACCGAGGTGGTTGTTGGATAAGTTCAGGCTCCGCAACCGGGAAAATCTGCAAAAGATAAAAGTTAAAAGCCAAGATTTAGATCATGTAAAGCATAAAAAGAACGAAAATATGTAGTTGTAGCTCGTTGACATAAATATTTGAAGAGAGAAGACACTCATGAATATATTAATAGCCTTTGGTGCAGCAGTACTACAGCTTAAACAAACTTTCAGTATTCAGCTAATTACCCAAACTCACACATATGGTTAAGGGGGATACGTATTTTTACTGGAGCAGCCTATGTATTGGAAAGAACACGTTTTAAATGAGTAATGCTTGAGTTTACTGTTTACATTTTTAGTTCTTAGTGTTTGTTAAGACTTGAAGCGAAAAACTGGCCAAGTTGTGGTTTTGCCTTGGTTTTACTGCAACTTCCAGCTCCTACAGATGAATACTGTCATTGTGTCCTTGGGCAAGACACTTAACTAACCTTGCTCCCAGTGTAGAGACGAGTGTGTATGTGTGTGTGTGTGTGTGTGTGAATGGGTGAGTGGTTCCTTGCTGTAAAGCGCTTTGAAGGTGGAAAAGCGCTACATAAAATGGGACCGTACCATTTCATATTAACTAATAATTGTCCTTAAGAGTTTCAGCAAACACTAGACTGAAACAAGCCAACAAAACGGTGTAAATATATTCTGTAAAGTACTTTGAATTACTTTGTGTACCAATTGCGCTATACAAATAAACTTGCCTTGCCTATTCATTTATTTATAGATCCATCTCCCAACTGAGAACGCTCTGGAACGAGACGTTAATCCATTTGCTTGTTTCATTATTTGATAGAAAGCGATTTCGAAAAAATAAAAAGTTTAGAAATACACACCAAGCTATATTTAAACTGCCCATATCGCGCTATTTTTGATCTATGTTCTAATGTTTCCTCATCACAAACAGACCCGGAGTTGTGTTTTGTTTCATTCACACATGTTTAATACACAAACCCTGCATATTTACGCTGAGTTCATCTCTCAAACAGAAAATAAACACACTGTTCCACCTTGTGATGTCATGTGGTGGTACAGGAAGTGCTCCATACACCTTCACGCCGTGAAGTTTCCAATCTCTATTGAACTAAAGGCAAAAGGAGCTGTTAACTTGAAAACTACCGCTTCATGACATCACAAGGTGGAACGGAGCATTTTGAGGTTTGGAGATGTAGACAGACTAGTAATGAAGTGTTACTCAAACGTGTGAATGAAACAAAACACAACTCCAGGTCTGTTTTTGAGGAGGTAACAACATTATAACATGGCTTAGAGCTCGCAAAAGTCCATTTTGCGTAACATAGGACCTTTAAGAATTGGCCTAGACAAAGATAAAAATAACAAGACAAATGTATCGATTGACAATGACAGAGTTTTACTAAAATAATCTTTCAAACTTAACAATACTTTTACTTTACCCTCTGGTTCTGCCCGTGAACAAACCTGGCCAGCCATAAACCTATCACTTCTTTTGATTGTTGAGCAAACATGAGCTGTGTTTTGCATTCAAACAGAGCCAGTGGCCAGTGGCATTTGGCGCGGCGTCCCACGGCAAAGTGACGACCTTCAGAAACGGGCCTGTCCCTCGGGAAGGGGGGGACAGCCAGGGCACGAGGGGAACAAAACAGAGCCAAGGGGAAAGGACGCTGTCTTTATTTATACTCTCGGATACTGACATGCAACCCGCTAACACCTATCACATCCGCTAACAGAGCAGCTAGCACGCTACATTAGCCGCCACATCTGCTCCATTAAACTGTGCAAGCGCATGGCTAACGGCTAGCGCAGTATATCAGCGTGATGGAAGAGGAGACGGGCGACAAGTCAGGGCTATTGATTAGGACGGCTAACGAATTCCGACCGAGGGTGACTCCGGCGGACAGGACGGAGAGCGGGAGGGGGCGGGGATGGGGGGTGTGTGTGGGAAAATGTCACTTCTATCATTAAAACTCGCTGAGTAATGGCCAGGAGCTTCCCCGGCCTGTGTCACGGGTGTCGTGCCATTAGCTTGTACTGAATCGCTAACGTGCAAACAGGTTAATGAGGAAGTAATTAATGTTACATGGTTGGGTTAATTTGCAAGTCAATTGTTTTGCTCCTTGAACGGTACGAGAAACTGGGTGGAAGTGGAAGTTAAAAGCTAAAATTAACAATAATAATTGGTCACATTTTTATATAGCGCTTTTCAGTCGTGGAATGTAACAAAGTAAAAGTAAAAGTACTGTACTTACTGACTTTGAGAGCAGGTATCTGTACTTTCTACTCTCCTACAGGGGCGTCGGACTGGGGGGGTAAAGGATATGGTTTACCCAGGGCAGAGTACCCAGATATGCATTTTTCATAAGACAATATGTAGTGCGGGCCCCCCAAGATGATCTTTACCTAGGGCCCAGAATTTGGTGCTTACATCCCTGCTCCACTACATTTTTTTAAACTGGACTGAAAAGTAAAAGTATTTTTTATTATTGTTTGAGACCTGCTGAAAAGGCTGAGGGTTTATTCTTAACATGTTCATAGTTTGAGCAAAACAAAAATATATATTAAAAAACTGCCAAAAAAAAAAAAAAAGCTGATTCAGTTGTTTCTGTTGAACAAAATTCAGCTCAAATCTTTATCAAAATCACTACATTTGAAGCTTTATAAGACTCATTTCAAATACTTTATTTTTTACTCTTTAAGTACATGTTTAAACAAGCACTTTAATACTCTTACTTAAGTACATTTTTTCATGTGATACTTTTACTTTTTTGCTCTTTTTTTGCTCCAGTACATACAAAATCGAGTACTTCTTCCACCACTGGCTGCATATGTTCTTTTTAGGATCATATATATTCACTCTTACATAAACAAACTGCTTATTACTTCATATAATCAGAGGGTAAGTTCTGGATTAGCAAATTACTGATATGGGATCAAAACAAGCTAAACCGCCCGATTAGTGCAGCAGAAATAAGTGCAAAATCTTTTTTTCCAGGAATATAGGTAAGTCTAATAACACTGTGTAAATTACCCATAAATGCCGTACATGTATAGACGTTTACAGGTGACAGTGGCTCAGTTGGTAGAGCGTTTGTCCACTGATCCGAAGGTTGGTAGTTTGATTCCAGCTCTCAAAGATGAATGCTGTCCTTGGGCAAGACACTTAACCCACCTTGTCCACATATACACAGAAACACACGTACCGTATTTTCCGGACTATAA
>JACM01057395.1:0-52838 GCA_000787095.1 Periophthalmodon schlosseri
CCAGGCAAAATAATAACATCTCAGTGGAGACTAGCAGGTGGTGGACTGTCTACCTGAAAAAAGTTAAAAAGTTAGTGCATCTTTAAGTTGTACAGTAAAATAATGCTTTGGACTACAAATTGTACTACTCAAGTTCTGGAATTAAGAAAGCAAGAAAAAAGTACAAAAGCAATAGTTGTAGATGATCCCAAAACACTGAAGCTTGACAATGATAAATAAGGCACTGTTCCTCTATCATTACTTCATATAAAAAAAGCAGAAATGACCCTTTAGTTTGAGGTCATATTTGGCCTATTAGTTCTCTGTCACACACCATGTCCCACACATTTCAGGTCAGTGGCTCATGATGTGTTCAGGGGGCCTGGGATATTTCTGCTGGCCTCTGCCCAAACCTTTCTGCTATAGAGGAAACTCTCCATCACTCTGGGCCAATGGATTATATTGACTGAGGCGGCATTACCATGAGATTTATGACCACAATTTAGGTCAAAAAGTTGGACGACTTTTAAGAAATGACAGGGCTTGGTTCTGCCTGACAAGAATTGCTTGGTCATTCCCTCAGTAATGAAGCTGATATCGAACGATTGTAAAAGGAACCTAGCTGCACTGCAAACATAGATTGAAAGGGATGTATTCATGAGCTCGTGTAGTACATGTACCAGTGCAGCAGTGGAGGTCTCTCATTCATTAAAATTGGTATTTCTCTAAAGCAGGAAATGGTGGAGGAAAGTAAAAGTCCTTTATCTAGTGCTTGGACAAAACCTCTCAGCTCTAAAGCGACAGCACAAAGAAAGAAGCCTTGGCCACTTGTATGGATGAATACAACTGTCAGAGTGCAATGGTGAGGGAGAGTTAGCATCAAGGAGAAAGAAGGGCTCTGGTTCATCAGACCTGGAGTTATCTTTGTTCAAATAAAGGACAAAGTGTAAAATTATCACAAGAACTCCCTTCAGTGAAGCTCGGTGTGTGGTTTTACAGAATTATAGGTCTGGGGATGTGAGATTAGGTCTTGAATAATGCAACATGAGAAAAGAGGTGCAGGGTTGACGTGTTCAGATTAAATAAAATTAAATTAGATGTTACTGAATTAAATCACTCGTTTGAATTGCTTTTAACTCAAGTAACTGGACAGTTCTTTCACAGCTACACCCATTGTCGACATGACAACGGTAACAATGGAACCTCACTGTTTTATCTTTCTGGAGCTTGCATGTTCTCCCTATGTTTTGTTTTGTTTTTTTTAGTTTATTTTATTCGGTCATTACATTCAAAATCAAACATTTTCCAACTTGTATACGGTTGTACATAACATTTCTATCATGACCGAAAGGGTTTAAGCTGAAGTGAGAATTACTTATAATGCCTAACCCTATTTAATAATAATACACAAGAATTCCAAGAAAAGCAGCGGATCAGTTCTACAACATATGACTCAATATATAAACAAAAGAAAAACTACAAACCACAGAAATTCACATGGATCATTCCTGAGTCCTGTAACTTTCAAAAAGTAATGTTTTATACCTCTTTTTAAATGCTTCTATTGTGTAGGAGCTTTTTAATTTGTCATCAAGGTTGTTCCACACACTAACCCCTCGAACAGAAATACAATTTTTACTGGTTCTGGTCTTACTTTTTTTTTAATATACCTGTTCTTCTAAGATGATATTGACTCTCTGTTCGAATAGCGTCTGTAAACAAGGAGGGAGCTTATGATTATATGCCTTATACATCATTACGGCTGTGCTCAAATCAACAACATCCGATCAGTCTGGCTACATTTTGTCCCAGTACTTCAGTGTTCCCCGTTAACATAAAACATGCTCAGTTGGCTAATCGTCAAGGTAGGTAGTCCAGATTGTAAAAATTTCTCAAGATGTGGAGATAGGTTACCACACTCTATGGTCATCCACTGCTCCTGACGGTTACAAGGGTACGTTACATTAACCTACAACACAAGCACCGGTACCTGATCATGTGACTAGTGCAAGACCTGACCCAGAACAGACCTTACATCCCATTATATTGAGTTTATTGAGCTGTTCAATCAATGTAAAAGGTAGAAATGATACAGTAGACTATATTCTCAGTTGGATGATCAGCCGCCATTGAAGGGGCCATCGACATTCTGCATACATGAATTACCATAATAATCATTTATGACCCAAATAGTTGAAGTCATTCTTGTCCCAGTAGACAGAAGCTACACTCCGAGGTGCAGAAGGCAAGACATTAATCTCAAGCTCCTCCCATCCTAATGTCAATATGTCCTTGGGCAAGGCACTCAATCTTAGCCTCGTTCCATGGCAGCTATAAATTCAAGCAAATATTGGTGGATATCTGTTTTCCCTAGTGTACAAAAACATTAAAAACGCTGTTAAGGAGGATGTAAAATGGTAGCATCCCCATAGCTCCACTAGCCTATTTCTCTGGCGTCTGACGAAATATGGTGGATGTGACCACTGATTCAGAGATGCCAGTTTGGTAAATGGAGGATGAAGTGTCAGATTACAGTGCGTGCTCTGAGTCACTTTTCCAACTGAATCGAGTTTGAATCTCCCGCAGTATTTGTGACGGTCCCTCCTCGGCTAAAGTGCTCAGTGCGGACTCAACAGCTTCATCCAGGGAAGAAACTATTGGGAGGTGAGTGTACTAAAAGCTAAATAGTTTCATTGACATGACTTGTTATTAGTGAGAAATGCTTTTTGAAAGAACATCACAGTAAACTGCTGCTTTGGTAAACGTTGTCTTACTGGTACTTGCTAATAAGTGGATAAATCAAGAATGTGCCAAAGGTGGTTAGCGTTGCTGCCTAACAGTGACAAGTTTTGGGGTTTGATGCCTAAATTCAACAATATAGTCATGCTTTGGAAAGTGGATTGTACTGTAACTAAAAGGTTAGTGTGGTTAAAATATAATGGCAATGTCAGAATTTTCAGCTATTAGTGTTATAGTGAATAAGATGTATTTCTTAACTCCAAATAGACAACAGTGATGAGGATTAAGTTACTTTGCATTTCTCGTTCTTTGGCTCAGTCAACATGTGTGTTTAATTGGGCCCTTTATGTTCCAGTTTTTTTTCCCTCATATACATTCACAGACGACATATTGTGGGATGTAACAGTGTCTCTTTGGTGACAGACTATACATTCTGACATGCCTCTTTTTCTAATCTTTTTTCAATTGAAACGGTCTGCAGCTGCTGAAGAATGGGAAAAATTATCCAGCAACATCACAATAGATTCCTGTCACTTTTTGCACACAGTAATTATAACATATGAAGTGTGGAGCCAGTCAGATAGCACTGTGTCTCCCATATACGAAAAACAATTAACTCTTAGAGAAAGCTCCAATTCCAAGATAAATGACTTAACTTTACTTTGCTGTATACGTAACGCTAATCTTTGCCAAGGAATTAATGTGATGCAAATAGCTGCTGACTGTGGGCTATTTATCTGAGGAGCACAGAGCCGAACATCGCTAAAAGCTTTGGTTTCTAATAAAATGTGATCTTCTTTGACTGTAAACAAACAGGCCTGTGCAGACGAATGATCCATATCTTCATTATCCGGTCTTTGCTGAGTGTCAGTAAGGATGAGTGGAGTTATGTCTTATTCAGTCATGTTATGGAGGAAGACAATTTTCCAAGAATTAATATTGATGTGAAAATCCCCTCTTCTTATAGGATTTAGGTCTCAGATAAACTGATCAGGAATGATTATGTCTCTGTGGAGTTCTTAATGCAGAAGCCCAATACAAATCAATTAGGAGTGATTGCTCGATATGGAACACGGCTAGCAAAACAATGATTTGTGTGTTTAGCTAGTGTTCAAGCATCATATGGGCATATTCACTGGGAATGGTAGATGTAAATAAACAATAAGCATAGTGTAGCATCGCTCCAGTTGGTTTATTTTTGGTTTATTTCATTTAGCATTATATTTAGTTGTTCAGTCTCACTCAGTATGCCACAATAGCAAAAGAAGATTGTCATCTCTGTCACTGTCTAAAGGTCTAAAAAGTTAACCACACTGAAAGTAACACACCCTAGTTGGTCTCTGATAATAGTTGAACTACCCTAAGTCCATTAAACTATCCTAAGGTGTGAACTGTATTTATACTGTGCATAATCCTTCATGCCCCTAAAGAGCCATCTAACATACTTTGATTAGCCCTTTTGTATATTAAACAATAAGGACTAGATTAAAAAAAAGTACATTTGAAAAACATAAGTAATGCAGTATAATTTGTATGGGCTGGATGGAGGATGTTGTTGTCAGACCTCCATCACTCTTTTAAGTGGACATTGTGATAACAGGTTGTCACAGTGTCACAATATCACTCATGCATTTTACAATCACACATTTTATTATTCCCCTGTTCAACTTTGAAAACATAAAGTGATTACTGTCTGGCACCAATTGTTTAGCATTCAAATTAGAAATGCACATATAATATAAAAAAACACTTATAATTCTTCCTAAGCATAGCAGTGTTTACATTATTTCATTTTGCTCACTGCTGTGGGAATCTTCAACAAACTAGAAAATGACCCGATGCTCTGCTGCCTGAGGCTCATTTTGAATATGACAGTGATTCAGAGAGTATACAGGACTTGACTTTTGTTTACACATTTTATTGACACATTTATTTTAATCCTCCTTCCTGTCTGTCTGTACAAAGTTTAAAATAATCTCATTGTGTGCAGTGAAAGCTAGACCGGTTTGGAAAATGCAAATGCAAATATGTTGTTACTGTTCAATAAAAAAACGGGGAACATGCCATTTTTTTGTTTTAAGGGCACAGCAATTATTTTGGAGGAATTATTTTTGTTAAGATTCAAAATCAGTACCTTTATGAGCACTCTAAATGCACACACACTGTGCATAAGAAACACAGTATGTTAATTTAACTTTTTTCACCTCAAGCCTCCTCTGAGCTGCACTGTGGGGCATTAAACTGGGGCTATCTCTAAGACTGAAGACCAGAGCCGTACAATATATGAATGTAGCCACTGGGGAACCAGGAGAAATGCATGTTCATATTCAGGACAGTGTCCGTGAGTGAGCCTCTGATTCATCGCTAACACTTTTAATTGAATGTCACTCACAGTGGAAGAAGTGGAGGGATGTGGCGCTGGTGCTGAGGTTAGGAGGGGGAGTTTTCCATCAGCGTGTGATCACAGGCTGAGTTACACCTGGGAGGCAGGTGAAAGCAATTAACTTGTACTGCACTGGACAGCAGCAGCATAATTGCCACAGTGCAATACTATAATATAACATTATATTGAATATATTGCATTATTGTATAGAATCACACTGGAGAAGGATTTATTTGATGACTTTGTAACTGCTTAAGTATACCAAATATGTTGACTTATCAGTTGAGCTAAAATACATGTTTAGTTTGGAGCAGTCAGTGTTCTTATGCATTTGTAAAAGCACAGCAAAGGCAATAATGGATAACACCATTTCACAGAACACAAAACTTTGTGGCTGCTGTAGCTTCACGCAGTCTCATTTTGTGTAATTAAAGCGTTATGTTCTAGAGACTATAACTGAACATACCCATCCTGTTTGTGTTGTTGTTTTGCTGTTTACTTATTTCATGTTTGTTTTAGTGGTGTTTTCCTCAAACCAAGGCTTCTTAATAGAATTATACCAAACTTTATATTATGGCACCAGTCAGTTATGAAACAACAGCGCTGCAATCAATTTGATTGGCTGTTTCCGTGACAACCACTTACTCTGTGGAGAAAAGCTGCAGATCATTTTTACACTCACTTTGCCAGACATATGACAAAAACACCACCCGAGTCATAATGTAGCCTACTCCAAAGGACATGTGGAATAACTGCTCAACTGTCAGCTGTGTGTTGGACTGCACTGTACATTGTATTGCCTTGTACTAAATTAGCCTACAGCAGTATTTCAAACATGACATTTGCTTCATGAGTTATGCATAAAGTGCTAATCAACAATAAACATTTGCGTTTAGCTTACAGGTCAAATAGCACTCAGTTAATGCAATGGCAGCTCAACATCACCAAAAATATCACTTTTACTACTATAACCTTACACATGGCAGGTTTCAGTTGCAGATTTCTTATCTCAGGCAGTTATAAGAGAAAAAAATGCCGACAGGTTCATTATAGCGCCGACTCACCATACGTCAAACCCTTTGTTTATCATTTCCTCATTTGCCCTCTCTGCAGCTCATCACAGATTCCTGGAGTCTCATCTCGAGTGTGTGACACTGGAGGCTCTCAGGACCAAATTGGTGTCTTCTCTGACCAGCACGCTGATTGGAGAGAAGGACCCTCTCCAGCTCTATTGCCCCAGTCAGGTCAGTGCTGGCTGGGCTGAAGCACACAGGCACCTCCCTGCTCTCACAGCTCATGTGGAGGTGCAGAAACGGACACAAGTAGTAACATGTAGGTCTGATGCTGATGAGGACTGTGCATCCAAAATATGGCCATGTATTTAGTTTGATAGTGGAATGGAAATAACCTTACTAATACTGATGTTTTTGACTTGCAGTTGTAATTGAGTGATAGAAGATACTTGTTTTGATCAATACCAAGTACTAGTAGAGCAAGTATCACTATATCAATCTGATACCGATACCAATGAGTTGTAATAAAATCCATTAAAACCATGGACTGTATATATAAATGGACATAGCTAACCTGCTAGCCGGCATGTGATCATGGGCGCACTTCCAGCTCCATCAACTCTGGCTCCAGTTCACTTTACATTGGGAAACCCGCCCCGCTCTGTAACTGCTGCTGTCAGGCTGCCATTTTGGTCTTAAAATGTTCATACTGAGCCACTCTACATGATCCTGGTGTTTTTATTTCGCTATTGTGTCCGTAACTGAAGATATGAACGTTAATAACAGACAAATCAGGTGCCTTCTTTCCCTGAGGTCGCTCCCGCTAGCGTTAGCAACAAGTTTGATTGACAGGATTGCTGAGCGCACACTCCCTTCTAAATCAGCATTGCGGGTGGGAAGGGGCGTTACCTTGAACCACCTCGCTCCGGATTGGTTCTTTGGTTGCTTTGGTTGATACTCGCGGTCAGAATTCCTAATATGCAACTCCACTCCAAATTCACCCCTGTAACTGCTAGCCTCGATGAGCTTCGTTTAACTGAGTCAAACTCTATGGGTGACATCACACTCCTGTAGTACACTTCTTTATACAGTCTATGATTGAAACTAATTTTACCATGGTGTCATTATCTTTGCTCTACGCTACTGATCTAAAAATAGAATACATGTGCAGATAGACAAAAATATAAACAATGTATTTAAAATTGAGAAATGTTATTGATCAATATTTTTTGCATGAGAATCGATACTCTGATACCTCAGTCAGTATCGAAATATCAATAAATGGAATCAATCCATTCACTAGAAGGTAGCAGAAGACGGTTCAATTCAGATATAGTCTTATTGTTGCACCGTAAAACCTATATATTGTCACTCTAATCACAGAATTTAGCTGGTTACCACACAAATGACATCAGTCACAATGAAAATTATGATAACAACACGATAAAACTCCCTTTATTTGTCCAACAATGATAAAATTGCATAATAGCCAAATTACTGTCGGCATGAACCTGAGCAGCTGATTCACAAAAGGCTCTAAAACAGTGTCATTGAGCTGAAAGACAGTTGAATGTGCTGATTGGGCTCTGCAGGTGTAACTCTGAATAGTATAAAGTGTGTGTGAATGTGAAATCTTTGATACCTGTGTTTCTCACCAGCTGTGCTCATTCCCATCCAAATTGCAGTGATGAGCTTGGAAAGGAATTGCAAATGTGGAAGAGGATGGAGATTGAAGGACACATTTTCCTACAAATTCACAAGGTATTTATATTTCACCACAAGAATTTCTCCAATAATTTGAACCAACGTTTAGTGCAATCACAAAGCAACAAGCACATGTACAGTGTTACTTATTATTACATAGAGGAAATAATAAGGGTAAAAGTTTAAGTAGGTTACACAGTACTAAACAGAAGATTGGTGCGTCACTTTTCTATTAACCCATGGGCAATACACTTCACCCACAACTTAATTCAAAAGATACTACTTGTTTAAACAAAGAACTTATTTTTAAGTTTAAGTATAAATATTAAAATTCATATCCATTTTAAACTGTCAGCAATTTAGATAATTACAGTGATGCACTGCCATGTTGCCTTTGTAGTACTTATTTTCAAATACAATCTTTTCCAATCCAAATGAGGAAAAAAAGAAACTTAAATGCATTGTGTATGTTTATTCTTAGCCTTAGCAGCTACCAATGTACTTTTAAATACCACAGCCATATAGTGACTGCAAATGCTATAAATAGTCAGCACTGCTATGGAAAACTATTTCTGTGTGTTCTCTAAAGTTTCCCGAGATGTTTACTCCTTGTTCTCCTCTCTACGTCTTCACACCTCCACCTTTGTTTATACCTTACCCCCCTCCCCCTCCCTCTCCTTTCTCTCTCTCTCTCCTTCCCTCTCTCTTTCTCCAGTTGTCAGGAGCAGTGTCTATATGCAGCATGTGAGTTTGTCTTGTGCCAGGCTCATTTGAAAGTCTAATGTTTACCTTCACTCGTACCACCGACACTCCGAGCACAGCGTTGGATCAAAACACTTAATCACACCAGCCATCACCGAGCAGCAATCAGAGCTAACAGGGCACCCGTGGGTCACCCTAACCACGCACCCGGAGGAGAGGTGTCACATGACCAGCAGCTAATGAGGGGAAGCCCGCTTTATATGGTCATGGCTCTCTGATAGTTCGGAGAGGAAGAACTGGTGCTGCTTTGACAACTGTAACTATAAACTTAATTAGCAACTAGATTTACAGTTTCCATAATGGTTTCAAGCATGCACGCACATATACAACATTTTACAAAGATATGTTTTGGAAGGAGAAAATGTCTCATGTGTATTCACGCTGTGGGTAATTATTTTAAAATGGTTGCACACATGACTTTGGATACATCAAAGATGGGAACGTTGGTTGCAGGGAAGTTTTAAACTGCCAATGGTCAAAATAGTTGAAAAAGAAAAAAAAAACACTTATTCCCAGAGACAGTTTACTTTGATATTTGTGTATAAAACTTTCAGAAGGTCAAATTTGAATGATAAATGAACTCATCTTAATGAGAACATTTTTTACCCTTCCATCAAATACATGAAATACACAAAGTAAATCCCACTACACTGTTACATATGGCATGCAAATTAAATGAGCTAGAAAATGATTTTATTCAACAATTGAAGTGAATATAAAAGCCCAGCATTTATAAGTCTGAATATGTCTGAGAATTTTCCCTTTTGAGTCTACTGAAGGACCAGTGCTCACCAGGTCTGTTCCATGCTTGTTAAACACTGTTGGATATCCATTAGAGTGTGCAGGCCTGCCGCGGTGCTTTAGATACAAACATAAGGTCTTGTAAAAGGAATAAAAAACACAAAATATGTTCCAGAAGTCTGTTTCCTGTTTTGTCTGTTAGGCCCTGCCCCGGGAGACAGCACACACAGTGTAATGGAGCCCCAGGGACCACTGCATGATCAGTGTGCATGTGATATGTGCATGTGTGGACTCTATTGATGAGTCTATTGATGGCTTTTAGATTGTAGATTGCAGTGATGTTACACTCCCAGATGGGGGGCAAGAATCAGTTTTTCCTATTGATAACAGTTTACTTTGCCATGGAATATCCAAAAGGTAAAAGTATATGTTAAACTTGATCATTTCTGTTATTCACTAGACCTGCAAGTAAGTATTTTAACAATATTCATTTTAGTTGCATCCCATCTGTAATAAATACTATTGGCCAATACAATGTTGTGATGTCATTTGAAACCCAGCAATACACCACTTAAAATTTCCCCCCATATTTTCTGATAGTCTGTCTGATCCCGTATGTGTGACAGAAAGAAAAGAACTGGACATAGTGTCCATAGAATCCAATATGAGTGTGTGTCCCCAGCATATGTACAAGAAAGTGCATGTTTTAGCAGGAGAGTGTGACAGCAGCACAATGGAACACAAACAGGCCTAACAGATACAGGGCGAGAACAGGTGCACAGTGGAATAAGTGGATTACACAAACACAACGTCACCAAAACTGGCTTTGACACATTTCCCCTGAACGCATCACGGTCTAACATGTCCAGTGGATCCAGGCTGAAGGTTCGGGATTCATCATGATGTTCTGTGACATGATAAACAGCTGAGGCACTTCTGATAACATGTCAGATTCTATGTTCTGACGATTGTGCTTCCCGTCTGGATCTTTTAAAAGCTACACAGAATTGTAATAACTGGTTAGTGATTGGTTAAGATAATTTAATTTGAATAGGGAATGAATGGTTGACTTTAGTGTTGCGATCAAGACAGGTTCATGTTACCTTAAAAGATATCTTCCTTACTTTGAAATGTCATTTTACTACACACATCACAAAGAGGTGAAACAGACACAGCACTTATTTTTCTTGTAGTGACATTTAGACCTTTTTTTTAAACAAATTCTCAAACCCATTTATGCCCGAAGAGGTCAGCCGAGTCTGATGTGTTTCTGCTGTTTCCTACACGCATCACAATAATATTTAGAGGGAAAAGGTTTTATTTGAGCCTCTTGTCTGTGAAAGGTTGCTATTTGCATACAAATGGAGCACTTTACTTCTTCAACAACAGCAACTCCAGCCTTTATTTCATTTGTGTTCATGCTTGTATGTGTAATACTGTTTATTGTGATGTAAGTTAATGTCGTCTTACTTTGTGATTAAGGTATAGCAAATTGATCGGTAAAGCACAATTCATAAATTCATACAGAACATAATTCTATGTGCTTTACAGAACAAGAATGTGGTTAAGATCACTGTACAAGAAGTAAACAAACTAAAACAAATCATCTTTAGTCTCTTTGACTACTGGTTCATGTGAAAAGCCTGCTATTTTTATTGTCTTTGGACTTAGATGGCAATTACATTGACAGGATTTAAAGTAGACGCAGGCACTGTTAGCATAAAGCCAGGTGTCCACAGCACGGTTCTGGGCGTTTGCAATGAAAGATTACAGATCATGGGTAAAATCTTGAGTTGTGGCCCAAAAACATGGGTCGTTTCACAGTGAGACAGGGACAAAGACTCTGACTTAGAACTGCCGTACAAGCAAAGACAATCTGTGATTAATACCAAGCATGTTTGATATTTTGGATATTTGGTCACAGACTGAGCCCTCCTCACAAACAATTACTTTACAACTGCACATTTTTTACAGTACACAATAATGTCCACATCATTAATCATATGAAATACATGATGTTAGTTATCGTCTCTAAAGCACAGACCTTTGTGTGTCTGTGTCCTAAAACATCCCTCATGGACAAACTTTTAAAAATTTCTTTTGAAAGTATATTTTGACATAATGATTCTTTTCTGAATAACCTTGAGTCAGGTTTGGTCCATCTGAGGACAAGCTCTCCTCCCACACATGCACACACACTGCACACACACTGGCCTTTTCTAAACCTTTCTCCCCACAGCACACAACCTGGGGACAGCAGCACAGTTAAATGCAAACTATATGATTAAGTGCAAACTTCTATCTTCCCATAGTAAGTGTTTAATAAGCATTTTGCCTACTTTGGGAAAGAAAACATTGGACAAACATCCATCCATCTATTTACTTCCGCTTATCCAGGTAAAACAAGAGCTTTGCCTTTCACTCAGCTCCTTCTTTACCACAACAGACCGATACAGCGACCACATCACTGCAGACACTGCACCAATCCGCCTGTCAATCTCACGCTCCATCCTTCCCTCACTCGTGAACAAGACCCCGAGATACTCGAACTCCTCCACTTGAGGCAGGGACTCCCCACCCACCTGGAGAGGGCAAGCCACCTTTTTTTGGTCGCTTTTGATTTATAGGAACTGATTTTCATCCGAGCCGCTTCACACTCGGCTGCAAACCGCTCCAGCGCTTGTTGCAGGTCCTGGTTTGATGAAGCCATATGGACAACATCATCTGCAAACAGCAGAGATGAAATCCTGTGGTCCTCAAACCGGACCGCCTCTGGCCCCTGGCTGCGCCTAGGAATTCTGTTCATAAAAACAATGAACAGAAGCGGTGACAAAGGGCAGCCCTGGCAGAGTCCAACATGCACTGGGAAACAGGTCTGATTACTGCCGGCAATGCAAACACAGCTCCTGATATGGGGACCGGACAGCCCTTAGCAAAGGGCCCATACTCCCGGAGCACCCCCCAAAGGGCACCACGAGGGACGTGGTTGAATGCCTTCTCCAGATCCACAAAGCACATGTGGACTGGTTGGCCAAACTCCCATGAACCCTCCAGTACCCAGTGGAGGGTATAGAGTTGGTCCAGTGTTCCGTGACCGGGGCAAAAACCACACTGCTCCTCCTGAATCCGAGGTTTCGACTATCGGTCAGATTCACCTTACTGGGGAGGCTGTGGAGTGTGATTCTGAAAGTGAACTGAAAAACTAATTGTTAAATCTTTTTTTTTTCCAGTATACTGCTGTGCAATGAAAATAACGCACAAATTCACAAATGCCCCTAATATTTTCCCCAAAGTTCCATCAAACAAGCCCCAAACATGAGAGGTCAGGCCAGGTAAAGTCCATCTCCTGTTCTATGGGATGGATTTGTGTTTGTCTGGCCTGAATCGGCTGTTTACTGTCTGATCACCACCTCATCCCAGAGCAGGGTGGGATATGAGACCTGATATGCATGAGCAGCTCTGAGATAACACCAGCTACTTTGGGGCACAAACAAATGTATTCAGCATAAAAATAAATAAATAAAACAATAAAATTTATTTTCAAATGTATTTTATTGGTTGGTGATTGGAAGTCACCTGGTAGAAGCCAGATTAAAATGTGCTACACTACTGGTTCGAGGTCCACACATTTCCAGTCTGTGACAGCTCCTACTAAATGTGACTGTGAAAAGGCTGTTCAGAGAAATGCTTCAAGCTGATTGGGCAAAGCGTCGCAATTGAGGAGAAATAAAGAGAAGCTTTTGTTAACTTTTGTTTGCTGGGACAAAGGACAAGGACAAGCCAGAACAAGGCAACAGTAGTCGAGCTGGGCATCTAAATAAGGAATCATACATGTTCTAAATGAGGAATCATATACTACACATTATACTTGCACACAATTGTTAAGTTTCTAAAAAAGGTTGCAGTCAAGAAACATCCGATCAATAATCTACACAGAGTATGCGATTTCAGCCAGTTTTCTCATAGCACCCAGCACAAAAGTACCAGCGTAATGCTCCCAGATGGACGTTGAGGCCAGAAGGAGAACAAAACTCACAGGACGTTTATACTAGGCAAGTGACGCCTCCAGTATAGATCTAATGAATAATAAAAATGATGCATTGGATTTCTTTAGTGGCTTTCAAGAGACCCAAAGCAATTTATAGTCTATTATTCATTCACTCCACACTCTGTGGTGCTAAGCTAGTTGTAGTCACAGATGCCCTGGGGCAGCCTGATGCAAACAAGGCTGCAAATCTGTGCCATCAGCCTCTCTGACACATGCACAAACCACTAGGCAAGGTCCGCTGCTATAACCACTGACCCACATTAAAATGTATTTTGTAGCATATTCCAATACATGTTTCAATCAGAGTACTGTTTTCTGAATACACAGAATACTTTTACATCGAGGTGCATTTAAATTACAGTGTAAAGACACAAGTGTTAAAAACAACGCTTCATCATTTTTAAAGCATTTCCTATCATTAATTGGAGATGGACATATGCACTCACCACAAGAGCAGAGTTACTATTTTTATCACCAATATGCAGTTTTGATACAGTACAGTATGTTTGTATTCAGTTACTTCCCAACGCTGAATGCACATCACTTTACAAATTAATGAGAAAACTATTTGGTGCTAAAATGTTTTACTTAAACCAAAACACTTAAGTGAAATAAAATATGCCTTAGCACTTTTATGATGATGGTGATTTACTGATTTGAAAATAAAAATGGGATCTTGTATTGGGGTACAGGGCCAACCAGACTTGTTCTATACAATAAATAGCTCATACATTATTCATTTTCCAGTCACCTATGAGTACTACAGGCTCTTCTTGTGAGTCCCATTCCCCTCTATATGCTGTACAGCTCAGTGTGTGGCTGAAGCTTCTATTCAGAATGATCGATGCCCTGTTTACTCCACAGAACTGTGTTTTCACTATAGACTCGGGTCACATATAAAAACGTCTCCCATATATTTCCTTATCTCTGAGTCACATGTGAGGATGAAATGTGTGTGTTTGCTTCCTGTATTTAAATAATGAGGCTTATCTGTGTGCTGCTGCAAATCAGTCTTTACATTACCACAGCCCAATGACGTCTTTCATACAACAATACGCTGGCACTTACTGCACGCTCTGCACAACGCCCCGTCAGCATTCAGACCTGAGGAGGGAACTGCCGACTGCAACCAGTAAATGAAATCTGTCCCCAGACGCTGAAAACATCCTTTGCTATAGCTGTGTGTGAATCAGGGGTGAGTTTGGAAATGTGCTTATTTGAACAAACATAATCTGATAGAGGACTGACGGAGACAGCACATGGGGAAGTTTGTGGAGACTGCACTGTTATTGGGCTATGTTCCCAGGGCTACTGTTCAAAGAGATGCCAATGACACTGCTATTGTTTTAACCAAGCGGGGTATACTTAGTTCCTGAAACGTCTCTGGATCGCTTAGCAGTTTGCAGACGTCCAAGGTTATTTCTTTCTTGCCTTACACATTCCCTAATTATTCACCAGATGGGATTTCTGCCGTCAAGGTAATGGTACTAAAACTAGCACGCTAACACCGCACTTCCTGATTCTCGTATAGGGTAAAACACTTAGATGCAGACATAGCGGTCTCATTTTGACCTTAAGAGCTGCTGATACAACATCTGTACAGGGGTAAAACAAATTTTGCTCAAATACATGGACAAAACTTGGCTACAGTCACTTTCATTCAAAGGATATAAAACTATTTAGTACTACGAGATTGCCATTGCTAAATTATGGCTATTGTATAAAACAGTGCTGTAACAAGTCCATAGTTTCCTTGATTGTATGGTAAACAACAGGGATGGAATAAACCTCTCTGATTAACAGCTCGATAAGTTACCCCTACTTCCAGTACAGTGGACACTCAATATACACAATGGCTGACCTGACATTTAATCAGTGCATTGCCTATTTTATCCATACTGCAGATCATGTGTGATAAAGCAAATCCCTGCTGAATACTGATTATGTTTTTAAATAGTTCTGGTTCTCCAGAGTTGGGGGCTGGGCGGGAGAACTATTGCCAAAGTGACTGGTTCTGACACTGCTGTCACCTGCTCAGTCAATCCATCATTATGTCATAGACTGAGAAGACTCAATACTTGCTCACAGTCATTGAGTTACAATGTCACTGGGGACCAAATGTGACAAGAAGTTATTATACATTATATATAATTATACACAAGAAAGGAATGATTGTTATGCTACAGCTCTCACAAAACATATTGACAGTATAACCTATAAAGTCACCCCTCACGCTAATAAGATCAAGATAAATCAACATTAGCTTTGTATTTTATTAATTTTAACAATAGATAACTGATGATCTGTCATGCTCCTGTGATTATTGTAAAGCTCCAAGCAACAAATCACTCACTCAGGCTGATTTTACACTTCTCATTTAAGAGCATGTGTCTGCTGTAACACTGTTAGCTCCGCTCTCTTTTGGATCAGCCGCACTTTAGCCCAGCCCATCTTTATGTGTGCTGCTAATCACATTATTTAGTGCTGTATTGTCTGTATAGGTCAGTGTGTCAGGGGGTCAATCGGACTCTATTGCTTTGACACCCATCGACCACAAGTTTCAGGCGTGAGACCAGTGAACCCAAAGTGACAAGCACAAGACTCTCTACTGTAGACTGTGATTGAAGAAAAAAACATTTTGACAATACTTAAAAGAACATGGAAGATGGAATGAAGATCTTGGTTACTTAGCAATGCATCAAGCTTATAAGTAATATTTCCTGCTAAATATTCTTATTAGGAGTAAAATGTATAACTTCATTGGAGACATGGCTCATAGCCCTCTAGCCTCATAGTAAGGAGCTTCCAGGTTTGTCTCCCAGGTAACCCAGGCCTTACTGTGCACAATTTGCATGTTTCAACCATCACCTTAAAGTCCCCAAACACACACACTATGGCTGTACATAATAATGTGACAAATGCAAGCAGCAGTGGACCTACAGTAGAAGTACCAGATTTTGGTTTGGAAACTACTCTTGGAAACTATACCTTGGTTGTTTGTGCATGTTTAAAGCAACATGTAAATATGGTATTTTTTGCTAATTGCTATTGTTCTTAATTACCATGAGCATACATTGTAGAAACAGCATATGTAATTGTTATGTATTTCCTCTGAACTGTATAAGGCAGGCTCTGCCTCATTAGCTGCTGGTCATGTGACACCTCTCCTCCGGGTGCGCAGTTTGGGTGACCCATGGGTGCCCTGTTAGCTCTGATTGCTGCTTGTGACGCTGGTCTGATTAAGTGTTTTGATCCAACGCTGTGCTCGGAGTGTCGGTGGTACGAGTGAAGGTAAACATTAGACTTTCAAATGAGCCTGGCACAAGACAAACTCACATGCTGCATATAGACACTGCTCCTGACAACTAGAGAGAGGGAGAGGAAGAGAGAGAGAGAGAAAGGAGAGGGAGGGGAAGGGGAAAGGTATAAACAAAGGTGGAGATGTGAAGATGAGGAGAGGAACAGGAGAACAAGGAGCAAACATCTCAGGAAACTTTAGAGAACAACACATGGATATAGTTCTGCATAGCACAGTTCAGCAGTGGTGTCTAATGTATCTCAGGTCGTTGTCACACGTTAGTGCGCTCCGGGGAGCGACCCCACTGCGCACTAGATTTAGTTCTGTTTACTTTACTTTTGGGTCGGTCTTGTTCACGTACGCACATTTTACACGTGAAAGTCCATCAGCTGATTGTCGAACTTATTTCCATGACAACACACTTCAAGCGGACAGAGCTCATAAATGCGCACGCACGCGCTCGCTTCCCCAGTGGTTTTTCGTTCACCTGTGGCTAAATACACCGTGAGGACTGTACACGCTGGTGGTGGAGGAGAAAAGGTTTTTGGAACGACACAGACAGACCGAGGCTCACCTGCGCAGACAGATGCAGGAGGAGACTGTCGCTGATATTAAGTTGATCCAAATGGCCTCGACAGACATACGTGTCAAACAGCGGCTCCAGCGCACATTCATACAAATATACGTGATCCGAACGCTTTTTTCCCAATTCCAAGCACTTTTACTGTTACAGCGGACTGCGTAGGTCAGCCCGAGGTCGGCCTCGTTCACACCGCACTCGCCCCGCTCCAGAGTGGAGCCGCTCAGAGACCTACTGTTTCAAGCTCTCTCGGACCGGCCGTTTACTGCGGTTCGGAGTGTGACTGTTGGGTCCATACCGGCCCAAGCGCAGCGCCCTCGGAGCAGACGCATTCTTTACGTCGACCAACTAGTGGCAGTGTGAAAACGACCTTAGTTTAGCTGTTAGTTATGTTTTAGAAAACGTTGCTGCCAGTGTAAATTGCGTACATTAATTAATTCAAGCAAAGATGTGCCTCTAAATGACAACAATAACCTAACTGATCCATACTGATTTGGCAGTGTGAAAAATCCTTGACGTATAAAAAGACAGTTTTGCTTTAATGTATCAAACCAATCAATCAATTCTCTCTATTAAGAATGTCAACTCCATCAGCAGTAGAACTCCACTCCACCTCCACATGAGCTGTGAGAGCAGGGAGGTGCCTGTGTGCTTCAGCCCAGCCAGCACTGACCTGACTGGGGCAATAGAGCTGGAGAGGGTCCTTCTCTCCAATCAGCGTGCTGGTCAGAGAAGACACCAATTTGGTCCTGAGAGCCTCCAGTGTCACACACTCGAGATGAGACTCCAGGAATCTGTGATGAGCTGCAGGAGGACAAATGAGGAAATGATAAACAATAGTAGTGCAACAGGGGAAGTGGTTGTCACGGATACAGCCAATCAAATTCGAGGCTTTGTATCATCTACTGTACATCACGGAGAGATGGAGTTTCTAATGTTATTATAGTCATTCACAGTACAAATACACACACATTTTAATTTCACCAACAATATTAATCAGTACATTGTCATATGTACAACCATTGTCATAGCGATTAACAATTGAAAACAAAGTATTATATCTTTTGAATGGGGAAAACATGTTGCAAATAAAAGGAAGCTAAAACCCATGAATAGGTGCAATGATGAGGCCAAAGTTATGACCTTGACCCACTCACTGGTGCATAAAGCCCCACTTTTGCTATAAGCCCCTCTAAGAGGCACTGTGGGGCTGCAGACTGGAGACCAGAGGCAGACAATATGAATGTAGCCATAAGAGAAATACATGTTCATATTCAACTCAGCATCTGCAAGTGAGCCTCTGATTCATCACTAACACTTTTAATTGAATGTCACTCACAGTGGAAGGGAAGGGGGCGGGGGGCAGAGGAGGGGAGGGGAGCAGAGGAGAGGAGGGGGTTTCAGTCTGAGTGTGATCACAGGCTGAGTTACACCTGGGAGGTAGGTGAAAGCAATTAACTCGTACTGCACTGGACAGAACTCAGAGAACAGCTGAAAGGTCCACACACTGCAGTCACTTTACAGAGCTGTAGGTTCATTGTATTGCATTAAGAAAAGTCTGTAGTCTGCAAAAGTCTATAGGGCTGTTGGGATATGGCGATACAAATCGAAACGTAATCTCATCCTTTTGACAAATGCAATTGCGTTGATATTGTCAGATCGTGATTCAGTAATGCTCTATTTAACGCAGCTCTAGGCTCAAAAACAGACTATTTTCCCTCTCCCACTACTCCTATTGGTCAGGCTCTGAACGAGTGACACGAAGAATAGAACTCTCAAGAGCAGTTGTTGACTTAAGCTTTTACAGGCAATATAAACATGTAAATGAATTGTAATCAACTCAAAATTGTGATCTGGCTTTAAGACAATCGTGATAATACTTTTTGGCATTTTGTTCACCCCTAGTCTAACTTCCCTGGTCAATATTTTGGATCATCTTTTCAACTTGTGTGTGTTAAGTTCAAGTTTAAGTTATCAGAATTTCTCACCTTTTTATCTCTCATTTTGTTCACAATTACGTCAGGGTTGGTTGGTTTGGACTATGCATGGTACCTTGAATTTAGAGAAGAGGACCTTTATTTGTCTCATAATGTGGAAATTCCAGTGCAGCAGTGCACAGTTCAAGAGCAGCAGGAGAATAGAGATATGCAATCAAAAGGAAAGATAAAATAACCATCCAAAAATACTTAAATCTAGTGGTGGAAGAAGTACCCATTTTGTTACTTAAGTAAAAGTACAGATACTGGAGCAAAAGAATACTCAAGTAAAAGTAAAAGTATCACATGAAAAAAAATCAACTTAAGTAAAAGTACATTTAAAAATGTAATTAAAGAGTAAAAAGTAAAAGTATTTTGTGCAGATTTTGGGGTCTTATAAGGCTTCAAATGTATTGATTTTGTTAAACATTTGTGCTGAATTTTGTTCAACAGAAACAATTGAATCGATTTTTCATAGTTGTTTTTCTTTGTATATTTTTGTTTGCTCAAATTATGAACATGTTAAAAATAAACCCCTCAGCCTTTTCAGCAGGTCTCAAATAGTAATAAAAAATACTTTTACTTTTCAGTCCTGTCCAAAAATGTAGTGGAGTAAAAAGTACAGATACCTGCTCTCAAATGTAGTGAAATAAAAGTAAAAAGTATCCACTTTAAAATGTATTTAAATAAAGTACAGACACTTAAAATGTATACTTTTACTTCATTACTTTCCACTACTGCTTAAATCTAACACAACACAGCATAGGCAGAGTAAAACTGGATGAGGGAATACAAATAATTCACCCATTTTTACTTTGAAAAGCTCAAAATATACTGTTTACCTGTCTGTCAGTGCACTGCAAAAAGGGTAAAGGGTTTGAATGACTTTCTTTAGCTATTGAGGAAACGTGTGGATATGTCATCTGCTCTCTCCTGATACACTGTGATATTCAACATAAGCCTTGGGCGGCAGAGCACCGGGTCAGCCATTACATTTATTTTCTAGTTTTATTAATGCTGTCGCGGCTGTGAGCACATTAGAATGATGTAAACACGGCTCAGCTTTAGAGGAAATATTTGGACATGGACAAGTGTTGAATAAAATATTTGTCAGTACTAAATGTGCTCCATCACACTACACCAGGACAAACTTGTACCCGCTCCAGTCATTAGGCACCAGATTTTCACAGTACAAGTCTTAATTGCAATGCATTAGACAGAACAGAATGTGTTCAACTAAAACACTCATAAATTACTGTGATGGAAGATGTTGTGACAAGCTGTTATCAAAGTGTCCACCGAAAAAACAAAATGATGGATGTCTTAAAAGATTTTCAGATTGTATAAATGTAAGGCCAAAGAATATGAAATGTTGTTTAAGATGAGGAGGCAAGCATTTCAACTTTACCCAGACGCATTATTTGAAGTATCATAGACTGTTTATATAAATGGACATAGCTAACCTGCTACCTGCCACATTCCAAACAGGAAGTGAGCATGGGCGCACTTCCAGCACCATCAACTCTGGCTCCAGTTCATCTTCTATTGAAAAACTGTCACCCCACTCTCTGTAACCGCTGCTGTCAGGCTCGTCATTTTGGTCTTAAAATATTCAGATTAATCCACATTACATAATCCTAGGATTTTTATTTTGCTATTTTGTTTGTAAATCAAGATATGAACATTAATAACAGACCAATGAGGCACCTTCTTTTCCTGAGGTCGCTCTCGCATCACGTTAGCAACAGGTTTGATTGACAGCATTGCTAAGTGCCCGCTCCGTTACACCAGCGATGTGGGCAGAAAGGGACATTACCTTCAACAGCCTTGCTCTGGATTGGCTCTTTGGTTGCTCTGATACTCACAATCGGAATTCCAAATATAGAACTCGGCTCCAAATACGCCCTCTAACCCTTAGCCTCGTCGAGCTTCATTTGACTGGAGTCAAACTACAGGTGACGTCACACTCACTTAGTCCACTTCTTTATACAGTCTATGTGAAGTATGCACGATTTCATTTGTTCAGTTAATGTCTTCATGTATTATAGGCATATATGGTTGTTGACAGTGTGGGTACCCTAAGGTCACTGTTTCAGATGTTTTTGAGGGAAGGAGTTTACCTTTTGCTTATTGGTTGTATTTAGAGTAAAAAATAGACTTACTTATTTTTTCTATATTGGTCAGCTGACTAAACCTTGACTGGATAAACATAATTCAACAGATCAAGGCAAGTTGATTTTTATGATATATATAATATGCTGGCATTGCCTATACAGGTTCAGCCATTTAAAAATAAAGATTTATTAAAGATGTACTATGTAAATTTTCTGAGACCAGTAAGAAGAGTATGAATTACAGTACGCATGTTTGCAATAAAACACTTATAATTGGATAAATGCAAGATAGATAATTTAATGCAAAAAAGTAATTACATCTCAAGCAGGTAGCAGACCTTCCACCAGAAAGTTACATACTGCATTAAAAAAAAAAAAAAAATCATGACTATTGATGTGAACGTACCAAGCCCTACTAGGATTTTCCAGCACTGTTGCACATTTCTCATTCATAACTGATGTGTTTGGGGCTTCCACATTATGAGGTCTGTAGAGGCACAATGATCAGTTCATCTGAGACCTAAATCCTATAAGGAGAGGGGATTTTCACATCAATATTAATTCTTGGAAAATTGTCTTCCTCCATAACATGACTGAATAAGACATAACTCCACTCATCCTTACTGACACTCAGCAAAGACCGGATAATGAAGATATGGATCATTCGTCTGCACAGGCCTGTTTGTTTACAGTCAAAGAAGATCACATTTTATTAGAAACCAAAGCTTTTAGCGATGTTCGGCTCTGTGCTCCTCAGATAAATAGCCCACAGTCAGCAGCTATTTGCATCACATTAATTCCTTGGCAAAGATTAGCGTTACGTATACAGCAAAGTAAAGTTAAGTCATTTATCTTGGAATTGGAGCTTTCTCTAAGAGTTAATTGTTTTTCGTATATGGGAGACACAGTGCTATCTGACTGGCTCCACACTTCATATGTTATAATTACTGTGTGCAAAAAGTGACAGGAATCTATTGTGATGTTTCTGGATAATTTCTCCCATTCATCAGCAGCTGCAGACTGTTTTCATTTGTGCTAAAAGACAAGGAGACATGTCACAGTGTATTGTCTGTCACACAAATAATACACTATTGTATCGCACAATGTGTTGTGTGTGACTGTGGATATATATGAGGGGGGGAAAACTGGGAAGTAAAGCACCCACAACACAGGCATGTTGGTGTTTGTATAGTTTTATACACTATGTTGTTACATTTGTTCATTCCTAGGCTAAAACTGCTTAACATCTTAGTGGTCTTTTTTGTGCCAGTGTTATACTGACACAATGCTACATTCTCCACCAGTGGTCAAGTTGCTTTTACTCCTTCATTTTTACTCCTTCATTTTTTAATTCTTGAAGGAGGGAGGAGTGTTGAACCTGACCTGTTCTGAAGGTCATTTACAGCATGAACAATGAGATTTTTGTACTCCATTACTAATAATGGCCTTTATAATTTGAAATTTACACAATATTCAGATTTCTGCCTGGACCGTGTGGAGCTGCCATGGGGAAGGACCTGGGAGGACCTTGCCCAAGGACACATTGACATTAGGATGGGAGGAGCTCTGCACCTCAGGGTGTAGCTTCAGTCAGCAGGGAAAATGATACATGTGAGAGAGGGACAATTTGGGTCATGAGGACCATGGTAATTCATGTGTGCAGAATGTCAGTGAATGCCCGCTGATCATTCAGCTGAGGATATAGCCCATATCATGTACTGCCCATTTACACTGACTGAAACGCTCAATACAATAATGGGATGTAAGATCTGTACTGTCAGTTATGTCATAGTCACATGATCAAATCCTACAGCTGTGGCTGTTGTTGGATGGGACCTTACTTGACTCAAGCTAACAGTGCATGGGTTTGATTGTCTTTAATTGTCTTCCTTTTAATTCAGAATGCTTCAACCTTACACTTGTTTTATTCCATTATTCAAGACCTAATCTCACATCCCCAGACGTGTAATTTTATAAAACCACACACTGAGCTTCACTGATGAGAGTTCTTGTGATAATTTTACATTTTGTCCTTTATTTGAACAAAGATGTTAACTCCAGGTCTGATGAACCAGAGCCCTTCTTTCTCCTTGATGCTAACTCTCCCTCACCATTGCACTCTGACAGTTGTATTCATCCATACAAGTGGCCAAGGCTTCTTTCTTTGTGCTGTCGCTTTAGAGCTGAGAGGTTCTGTCCAAGCACTAGATCAAAGAATTTTACTTTCCTCCACCATTTCCTGCTTTAGAGAAATACCAATTTTAATGAATGAGAGGCGAAGCATTAGCCTCCACTGCAGCTTTAGTACATTTTCAACATGAGCCCATGAATACATCACTTTCAATCTATGTTCGCAGTACAGCTATCTTCCTATTACAATCGCTCAATATCAGCTTCATTACCAGGAAATGACCATGCACTTTTTGTCGGGCGGAGCTAAATCAGCCCTGTCATTTTTTAAATGTCGTCCAACTTTTTGACCTAAAGTGTTGTAAGAAGTCATCGCCTAAGCAACCTGGGTCAATAAATGTCATTGGCGCATATGAGGGAGAGTTTTCACAGCAAAGAGGCATGGTGAGAGGCCTTTTGTTTTAAGGCCCCTATGGAATCTTGGTGTAAATTGGCTCTGTGCACAGTAACTCACTGTTAGCGTCACTACTTCTTGTCCAATTTTATCTCACGCTAAAATGAATACATATTTAAAGATAAGGCAGTGGACAGGGAGCTGTGGGTGGATGTAACTAACAACATGTTAAACACTATACAAACTGAAATAAATACTTCACCGGAGGACACTTCTGTATTTAGAAAGAGTAGGGTGACTAGATTTTCAGAATGAAAAACTGGGACACACTGGGTTGGGGTGGTTGGTAATAATAAACTTGTGAAAAGAGCATGTAATTAAGAACATTATTAAGCACTCGGCCCATTCTCCACTCACTTGTGAATCAGTAGACCTATATAACATGAGAGGTGTTAAAACTGAGTGCAATTTTTGGCCTTCTGGCGATTTTCAAGAACAGTTTTATCTATTTGAACAAAAACATTTGACAATGTATTACACTTTTTACTGTTGACAGTTATCAAATGGGTCAAAAATAGGGACACCTGGGACATTTCTTGTATAAAGCTGGGACAAATCACTGGTTTTGGATAAATCTGCTGGGACATGAAACACGGGGATCAAAACTGGGACTTTCCCAGGTAAATAGGAATGTCTGGTCACCCTGATGAGATGTTTGTGTCTCAATGCTAACACTAATGCTAATTTTGAGGCATAATAACTATTAAAACAATACCACAAACTAGTATTCTACATATAAAAATAATTGGGTAGTCTTTATTTTAAGTAATTAGAATTTTAATAGGTTGTTTATTTTATGTTTTCCCATTTTAATAAAAGTGACTGTTGGCTTTGAGACACAGCGAGTTAGCTAGTGTGCTACTGTGCAAAGAGCCTATCAAACATAGTACGGATTCACTAAATATTACATGTTAATAATGTTGAAATGACATTTTGAAAGTCATTTTGCAATTACTCATAATGTAACCTTTACAACCCTTTGTTCCATACTTGACCTCTGTTATGTTACAAATACAAAAGAGTCTGTGATCTCAAATAATACTGCTTTTACAATAATAAAAGCTTACAAAAGTAACTGCAGCTTTAGGAAGAGTTTAAGAAGTTTGACTTAAATTTCCACCTTCAGGATCATATTGTTGTGTCCTCCCGCTAACAGTAGTGTGACGATGACACACTACCACCACAATCCCACTGTGAGGTCACTAAAGCGGATTTCCATGTTGCTGTTGCCACGGTGAAGAGGGACCACTTTTCGTTCTCTAACTCAGAACTTAATCCTGTTTTGTAATGGGAACTTCTCAAACACATTTCCCCAGCTCCTTTCCTCAGAACAGGGCTTGTTCTAAAGCTCTGACTGGGTGAGACTGTGAGTGCATTAGACTCTATTAAGACCCCGATCCCATGGGACACTGCTACCTCTCCCCTCCAATATAACCTCCATTCATCATTAAAACTATGGAGTTTTCTGTTTTCACAATGAGAAAGTATTATGTTTCTTTAAAACGTCCAAACGCTCCCATTTTTTTCTCTTCTCTTTCACTTTTATAATCTGTCCCCCCCCCCCCAAGACGGTCACGGACCATTTTACATCACAGAGCAGCTAATGTATTATAGTTTCCAAAATGGTATTACTTTTGGGGATGTGAGCCAGCTAAAGTCATTGTTCTTCTATAAAAAAGGCTCTCAGTTTGTTGTAAAAGTCCAGCTCCCCTCCTCAGTTTGTGTATGTTACTTTTCCTCTCAACCTTAGCTTCAAAACAAGACTATCTGTGAGGTTTTCTTTCTAAGCACACAATGAAGTATGCCTTAGCTGTAGGGTTTAGAAATTGGAATTATTTAGGTAAGACCAAATAAATAAATAAATAAATAAATAAATAAATAAATAAATAAATAAATAAATAAATATAAACTATAATACATTTTTTTTTAGCTTTTGTAGTGTATGTTCTGAAGCCCTCAGTCTGCATGCACTTAATTACAGAAACTAGAAGATCAAAGTTTTAAATTGATGTAGCACAAAAGCATATGGGTTTTAAGATGTTGTTTGACAAGTATGACATTTGGTTATGTCAAGCTAGACCAAATGTCATAACTCAAAGCGCTTTATCAAGGAACCACTCACCCATTCCATTCATACACTTGTGTACACATAGGCTGGGAGCAAGGTGGGTAAAGTGTCTTGCGCAAGGACACAACAACAGTATTCATTTTTGGGAGCTGGAATCACACCGCCAACCTGTGGGTCAAAGAATCTGACTGCTCTACCAGTGTTTATGTCGAGAGGGGGATTCAAACCGTCAACCTTCGATTCAGTGGACAAAAACTCCAACCACCAACTGAGCTACTATCTTGTATTTGCACCTGGTACTATTCATGGTTAAGCCCAGAATTTCTGCATAGCCCATAAAAATGCCGCTATACAGTTAAAATGTAGATATAAAAGCAATTCTTCTTAATACATGTTAGTTTCTCATAAAGATCGAATTGTTGTGAATAGCTCTGTTGATTAGAATTCAGTGCGTTTTGAATGAGTGGTGCAGCTAATTGAATTGCCAATAAAAGACAATCATTATATTTGTTTTGATGCTGGATTTCAAATGGTTCTCTGTTATTACAGGTGCTAAATGGTGTTGGTTTTAATTACAAATTATTAATTATTGTGATTCAAATGTCTGCTTTGTTTTCCCCCAATACATCTAACATATTCAAAATAATTATGCACATGGACTAAAGCAGGGCCAATGCACGGCCTTTATCTGTGAAAGCTTTACTGTGGTGTTCAGCACAATCTGTTACATTTTATAGTAGTAAGCCTCTCTTTTTATTACACTAGGTAATATCCAGTCAACTAAATGAATGGTATCAGGGCACATCTTTATATATCAGCCCACATTGCACAAAAATAATCTGGAAAGCGGTTGCCTGCAATAAAATTATGTTTATGCTTTGAAACTTATTAGATACCCTCTTCACATAATTTTCTCAGAACACAAACATAACTTTTTCATGTTGATGAAATGTGATTGAATCATGCTGAATGGACATATTTATCTTATGTTACCTAATCATGAAATGTAGCCTTTTTTATGGTATTATTTTTATATATAATTTAATTCAGTCTACACAATCACTTCTGTAGTTTTCCACAGTTCTGTATTGTCTTAAATGAATCAAACACAGAGACCACATCAGGTACAGCCTGTTTGGAGTTGGAAAATGTGAAAACTTCTGTTCTGGTCTCTTCCTCGGGAGACAGGAAAAGCAAATCACTACAGTATGATTATCTACTTTGTGTTGTACATATTTAAATATACTTAAAACACCTATTACTCTGTAATACAATACTGTACCAGGACACCATCACAGTGAACAACACAGAAAATGCAGAAAGAATACTTACCGCTACTTACTGCTGCTTTTCTTCCTCCAAAGGCATTCAGTAACAGGAAGGGCATCTGGTGCAAAGTCCTCCTACTGCTACATCACCCTGTAGAAACAAGTAATAAATGTTCACTAGGAAATGTGCATTGCTGAAATGCTTTTAGTTGGTTCACTTACTTTGTTCATCTGTGGCCTGTGTTTTGGTGGTTCGCAGACAACTTCCCTTTTTCTGGAAAAATACAGGGATTTTATTTTGTTTTAGTCTTTTTCTTTTAACTGATACGTTTATTTGCAGAATGGTGCTGCACAAAATTACTGACTAACATCAACTATAATATTGGTTAGCTTGCCCACAGCTACAGCAAAGTGCTCTGGATATCATGTTTGCAGACTCTGTGGCAGCAACATTCAAATCTTAGTTTAATTCTCACAGTCATGCAAACAATTAGTTTCATGGAAACAAGCCCATTTCAAATGAACTACACTGTAGACCAGAAAGAAACAAGAAAAGAAAAATTGGATATTAGATCATCCACAATCCAATAAATTCTTAACTTAAATTTGATCGCTTTCTGGTTACAAACACATTCATCAAGGTATGTTATGTTATGTAAGAATAACCTGGACCCTCTTCAAACTCCTCAGACAAACTTTCTGCTGTTCTGGTGCTGACTATCAAAAGCAGTTCACGTAGCTTTCCTTTCTCCATCACAACACCTCCCATGAGTGTTCATTACAGACATCCTAAAGGCTCCATGAGCAGTGGGACAGGACTCTCTCACTCTCCACAATAACACAGGAGCTCTCTCTGTGTGAATGGGGAGTTTGGATTGAGCAGACACATGGACACAGCATCTACTACTGGAGCAGTGTGAACAGTGAGGCAGCAGGAGGCAACAGGCTGCACCACAACAAGTGACAGGTCCTGATTCATCACAGAGACACAGAGGCACCAGATCAATCTGCTGGCATTTAAGACTAAAGATTTGTTTGGTTTGTGAATGACATTAAAACTAAAAGTCAGTCTCTATATGGTAATTAGTACAATTTTACATTCATTTTCTCAAGACACCAACAAAGTATAAAAAATAGTAGCATTGTTTTGTTTTATTTTTTGCAATAACTCTAGAAAAAATAGGAGTTCAATGAGAGAATAAATGAACAGTTTTTGCAGATTTTACATATTAGGTTAATTAAACTATTGCATATGTTACACTGGATATACAGTATATCGTCTCACAATAAAGCAACTGCACCAGATTCTCAAGGTTTCTTTCATTTGACATTAGACAATTATGTTTTTTATCATGCTCACTCTATGGGTCCTCTTTATTTGAGGGAGTTACTTCAGCCCTATACTCCCCCCAGAGCCCTGAGGTCAGCTGACCAGCTCCTGCCGCTGTGCCCAAAGCCAGGCTCAAGACAGAGGTGACAGAGCCTTTTCTGTGGCAGCGCCCAGACTATGGAACAGCGCCCTCTGCCTGTCAGATCCTCTCAGTCTTTAACGCAGTTTAAGACTAGACTGAAAACCCACCTCTTCTCCCTGGCATTTAATACTAGCTAGACAGGATATCTTGCTGTATTTTACTTTTTCTTTGTATCTGAAAACCCACCTCTTCTTCCTGGCATTTAATACTAGCTAGACAGGATATCTTGCTGTATTTTACTTTTTCTTTGTATTGTGTTATGTGTATTTTTTTTTTTTTTTATGTGTTATATAAATCGACTTGAATTGAATGTGGAAAAAGGTTTAGAATGACAGAATTAATGAATTTACAAAACAGAAGAATTACAGTATTTTCTGGAGCATAAGTCGCACTGGAGTATAAGTCGCACCAGCCAAAAAATGCATAATAATGAAGAAAAAAACATATATTTCACATATAAATCGCATCTGAGTATAAGTCGCACCCCCGGCCAAACTATGAAAAAAAGTGCAACTTATAGTCCAGAAAATACGGTACACACACAGCGTATGTTTGTCTACTGAGTAATGGTGATTGTGCAGAGAAGGCTACTGGAATAGGCTACATTGCACTGCAGTTCTAAATTTGAGATTAAAAATAGTTACTATGTGAGCTGCATATGGAGTGTTAGTAAGAAATGTTTTATTGTCTTGAGTTGAATTATCCTCACATTACTTTAAATTGCTGCAAAATCTGTTTTGCTTTTGACCAAATCCATTATACATTGTTAGAACTGTAAGTAACCAGCACTTAAACCTTAGACCTTTAAAATGCTGAATGTTTCTCTTCTCAAACATAAAGCTCCCAAACAGTCCCCTGGGAAATACACAGTGGTGTTGAACAGTAATGCTGATGCAGTTTTTAATAAAAGTGCTGGCCTAGGTGGTGTGTTTGGGGGAAATGCAGCTCTAGCGACACTTGGGAGACAAATAGTTGTAAAGAACATGGTCATCTGTAAATATGTGACAAGTGTCTCAAAGTTCAGGCAAAGGTCACTGTCAGGCTCAATAAGACTCACCCAGAGGACCAGTGTCGGCACCGGACACATCACACATGAAGCGGGGAAGTGGAGGTACTAAAAAGTGAAAGTACTGAAACATGTTCTTTGGTGTTGTCAGTGCAGCTGGGAGAAAGTCAGGAAGTTTTAAAAGGAGGTACAGTTTTTTTTGTTTGTTTGTTTGTTTTCTGGTATTAAGTGATCATTTGTGACTCATATTACATTTTGTTCATTAAAAACATTAAGAAGCACCATATAAATCTCATACCACTTAATCATGATAACGTTTGGTTTAGCAGGCCAGATTAACTCCAGCAGAAGTTCTATCTGTTTGAAATTGGAAGATTTGTGTCTGATGGATTTTCAGTTTTTAGTTTTTTAAATCTCCAAACTGGTTCAAAATGATGTATCTTCAGTATCACAAAATAAGACGTCCCAGGTTCAGATTAAACCATTAGGAGCACAGATTACAGCTGTTACCTTTTACCTCACAATTCTGAACTACATTTATCATAGGGATATAAGTTGACCTACCATAATATACCAGGGTATAAACTAAAATATATAAACACTACTTCACTCTAAACATCCAGACTATGACCATTATAATGTAGTTCAAAGGTCATGTCACTTTGTAGGTGATGTTTAACTGCAACATCATGCTGTTCAAGTAAACCTACTGACAGAAAACATGAATTACGCAGGTTGGCGGTGCGATTCCAACTCCCACAGATGAATGCTGTCTTTGTGTCCTTGCCCCCAGTGTGGTATATGAATGTGTGTCAATGGGTGAGTGTTTCCTTGATGTAAAGCGCTTTGACTGCCTTGAAGGTGGAAAAGCGCTATATTAAAGTCTGACCGTTTACCATAATTCATTTTGTTTTGAGCCGTGAATATATAGCGTAACTCCTTTAAAATCCTGGCTTGCTGCATCATATTCCTGAGTCCTCCATGTTGAAGACAGATGTGTAGAACTGAATGGGCACATGTGACAGTAGAATGGACAGCTTTGTGACGGCCATGACAGCAGCCCATCAACTACTCACTCACTGTCAAACAAACCACACTGTGTTCCTCACAACACCTGGGATGACCATTAGTATGAATATTGTCACTGTTTTCCGCAGCCAATTCCTTCGCATTTGGGCAGCTCACCCACCAGGTTTGGACAGGACACTTGACTATATTCAGCAGTTTTTTCATGAAGATGGTTTTAGTTTAGGAAAATAGTACCCCTGTGGCTCCTACAAATATTCTACTTACATGGTACAGTCTGTAAAGAGCAAAAGTGGTTTCAAAATTACTCTTGGGGGGATAAAACGTAATTAGAATAGTTTGGAACTTTTTTTTCTAATATAAAGCCCACGATGTGTTTGGCTCCAATATAAACACAGGGATAAACAGAGGGACACACAGAAGTGGCCAGCACAATATATGCAATGGTGACCGTGAACTGTGAGCGCCAAGTTTCTACGAGAAATTGACTTGAAAATCTATTTACCAAACTTTCTGACATACGCATACTGTCTGTGTCACCTCCATGCACTGACTTTAATGCCATGTTATTCACTACTGTAAACTAACAACATGGCCTAATCTATTCACCTCGTATGTTGTCGCTAGCACATTTCAAATCAAAATAACAACACACATGGAAAGACGACTGGCTTATGACTATAACCTGATATGGAGTATTATACGCCGAAGCGGGGGATGGTGATATTTGTGCTTTCTGGAGTTATACAATGGAAAACATCAATGCTCTTTCCCAGTGCAGCATCATCTCAGCAGGGGGCAGACAGAACCATCATGCTCCAACATGTTTATTGCTGAAAGGCACGGAAGAAGAAGTGGTGTGTCAGAAGCAAAGTCTGTAACGCAGCTCGGCCACTCAGCATAACAGTGTATTAGAGGAAAAAAACGTTCTCGTCACATGTGGTGAGAAACAAAACACTGGGAGCTCTAACTCTAATGTACTGTTTGATTTACTGCACAGGGGCAACAGTAGCTCAGTGTTTGTCCACTGATCCGAAGGTTGCCAGTTTGAATCCCCCTCTTGACATAAACATTATTGGTAGAGCGGTCATATCCACTGACCCACAGGTTGGCGGTGCGATTCCAGCTCCCACAGATGAATACTGTCATTGTGTCCTTGGGCAAGACAGTTAACCCATCTCACCGTCAGTGTCTGCCTACACTTGTGTATGAATGTGTGTGTGTGCGTGTGTGTGTGTGTGAATGTGTGAGTGGTTTCTTGATTAAAATGTGACCATTTTGCATTAGATTCTTTATGATGCAGTGTCGCCTGTTCAGTAGTGTGAGCAGGAACAGCTGGCATCAGTGGGCTAGGCGGACTTGAATCCTGTCACTTTTGAAAAAATAGTTATTTTTTTAAAACATTACTAATAATTGAATCAGTAGACTTAAACTTCTTATACACATCAATAACATTAGACTCCAGTGTTATTACTGTGTATAATCATCACAGTTTTACACATATAATGACATTTTTTTTAATCAAAACAACTGAAAACTAGTGATGGGACATTCGGCTCCTTTATGGGATCCGAGTCTTTTGGATCTGTTCCTTCCAAAGAGCTGCTTCTGAGCCGATTCTTGTGTTGGTTCAGTATAAGTATAAAAATGCATAAAAATTATAAAGAAAAAGATTGAGATGTGGTTCGATTGAGATTGTGTTCCAACCGTTCACACTAAGGAACCATTCAAAAGAGCCGACTTGTTCACAAAGGTCATATCACTAGTGAACGTTCTAGTTGATTGGCCTTGAACATGGATCCATGGCCCCGAATGGCACACAAGCTCAGAGATGCAGTAATTGTCAGATGTAAGTCCTGCCTCTCGCACATACACACTCCATAGTCATCTGAGGTCTATGATGGCAAAGAGTTTCCTCACTTTTCATTGGTTTACCGACATTCACATGTGCTTTATTTATTAATCTATCAGCAATGGCCATTACAGGAACCTGCAGTTTGGAAAATTGTCTGATCTATGTTTTTTTTTTTTGTTCTGTCTTTTTTTTTTCATCCAAAATAATCATATTGTTGGAAAAAATGTTTTAAAAATATTTTTCTATTGCCTATTGCTAATAAGGTATGTAAAACTGTAAGTCAATCACAATGTTAATATCTGCTTGAATGGCTTCTTCCAGCTTGGTGACTCTACATTGCCATATGGAGGTGGAGGTGTCAGGGCCTGTGATGTGCCTGAAGCTGACAGACTGCTCCCAGGACAGTGTCACCTCTGTCTGTGTTATCTCTGTGCACATAATGGCTCAGGGCTGTTAGCAGGTGCCATTCCAAGTCAAGTGGGAAGTACCTGCGCTCACTCTACAAACCAGCACTGACAATGGAGCTCCAATAATATAACAGATTAGCAGTACATGGGATTTTTAAAGGTTATGTTGTTTTTTTTCATTGGTTTCTTACAAATAAATAATATCTAAATTTAACACTTTTTCTGCCTTTATACGTGTGAATGTCCTTAATTCAAACTGCTATTTGAATTACAATTACAGGATGCACAAAGCAAAAATGAATATTCCAAAAATTCCATTATTTTTTTCTAAAATCATCTGTGTCAACTGAGAGAGAGATTTTTGGATATGTATAATTTGCAAAAGTTTGACAGATACCACTTTAGGAACTATAATTATGCTGCCTCTTCAGACAAAAAAACCCACAGAAGATCCAACTTGAATCAAAACTGAAAAATGCTACACTGATGTTGATGCTTTTAGCCTAGAAAACAAAAAAAAACAAAAAACAAAACCATCAGAGTGTCGGATCCAGCCACGAGACACAAACAGCACATGGGAACAGTTGTTCTGTGTCCTTATCTATTTTGAGGAGACATCTTGAGGTGTAGTATGTTCTGGGGCAGACGTTTGAAGACCAGGCTGACTGAAAGGTGAAAAATGATTTTCTGTTTCAAGTGCCAGGCAATTATATAGTGAAGAAAACAGTGGGAACACATTTAGAGAAACAGCCAGGCTATTTTAAAAGCAAAAGTTTTGTTTACTTTTTATATAGTTTTGGCTAATACATCTCTATGGACGTTTTGCAAACTTGCCTCGAACATGAGAGATTTTGCTAATAATGGTGTTTTGTTTTTTCTTTGCCCTAAACATGTCGAAAGGAAAGGTTGTACAGTGTGTCCATAAAGTCTCTTAACAATTTAAAATGTAATTACAAAGGCAATTGATAAGATATATTACTTAGATTTGTTCTGTTGTACTCAGTGGTTGATTAAAGAGGCATCCTTTTGATTGAACCACTAAGAAATGGCTACTCCTCAAGAGAAGGCACAATGTGTATGGTTTATTGAGACAAAATCAGATAAAGATATCGTGTCTCAAACAAAGATACGGGACATTACTGAACTAAAGCAAAAGATACCAGATGTGATTACAACCATTGATGAGGCTGTGCTACAGTGAACATGGCGAGAAATCCAGTACCATCTTGATGTGTGACTAATGGTGCACATATAGAGGTGTATTAAATGAGGTAAAACACTTTGGAAACCACTGAGTACAACAGAACAAGTCTGATTAAAATACCTTATCAATTGTCTTTGTAATACATTGTAATACAACTGTAGAGATCTTATGGACACCCTATATATTTTTTCCATAAATATATATTACATGATAAGTTATACAAGTTATAAAACATTAAAAATCAGTGCTATTCTGCCTACAACTAAGCTCCACCTATATCTGTACCCAAGCTCAATTATTTTAGCTTAGGCACTGAGCCAGCTCCAAAGGACAAATAAGCAGGAAACTAATATACCAGGGCTGCTCACAATAAACCGACCGTCAATAAATCTTGTGGCAGTTTGTGTCTGGGAGCTATTATCAAGTCTGACATGTGAATAGAGCAACACAATGGGCCGAAATGTAGGACTTGTCTCCACTGCGTCATCTCTATGACATATCCACAATGGGGCTAATGTTTTGGGATATACAGAAGCAATGAGAGGAGGCCAGGAAGGGTCAACGCTGTACAAATATGTCAAGCTTTTATAAAATAGACAATGCATTCTGTATTATTGTGAGGGTTAAGTTCCCAGTAAGTTTTGTCAAAGTTTGAATAAAATGTCAAAAACTGTGTATGACTTTTGTTCAGCTGGAAAACAGTGCTATGTTGCACCCAAACTCATTATTTCAGTCACACTCCAGTGTTTTCCATACTCGAGAACCGATTTTTTTTTTTTCTAAAGACAGAAACCTTTTTCATGGCAGTGTGCTGTACCTCCAGGAGATCTGTGGTGGAGAATACTAATGCAAGTCACTATAACAACAACATAATCATTGATTGGTCTAAAGCACACATCTGTATTCCCCCACACACAATTCCCTGGACTTACGGCTTTTCCGAGGTGGAACATTCTGAACAGATTCCAGCTCAGGAAGAGTCTCATCCTCAATCACAGACAAACTGTTGGAGGTCATTTGCCATTGTCGCTGGAGACTTTAGCAGGAGGAGGGAGAAGAAAAGACCTAGGCTTCATCTTTGACACTGGGCTGGTGTGGTGAAGAAGTGAAAGCGTGTCAGACAAACTCTGTTCAATACACTCCACAAATGCGTCTCAGTTTGAAAAAGCACCAATCCCAGGGCCCACTGAGGTGCTCCAAAACTCCTCTGGTCTCTCAGTGTGAGTCAGAAATAACAAGCTTCATCTGTGCACAGGCCTTTTCCACATGCTTCTGTTTTATATGAGGTCTACAGAGGTCTAATCACAGGCTCCGGGTCAGGTCCCAGGGGTTTCTCACAGGGAGGTGGGGAGACAGAAAAAACATTACTGATTTGATTTTACAGATCTGATGATGATTCAGTAGCATTGTGCTGTAAATTAATTACTCAGAAGACAATGCACCTGCTTACAAACTGCTATTTAGAAAGTTAGTTGTGATTACATAATACTACAACAATAGTTCAGAACAACTCACTATCTCACTACCTTTCTACTGGAGGGAGGGTCTGCCACCTTGTCTCCATGGATATGTTATTGCTGAGTTCCACAGTATGGCATTAAATATATCTACATCCATAGAGACAAAAAGGTCATGTCACCAGGACCAAGTTACAGGTTGGATCTGTGAAGAGGCAAGCCAGCTCACAAGAACGTAGTGTATTTATAGGCGACAAAAACATGCGTGATTGTAACTGATAAGATAAGAAAAGTGCTCCTTTAATCAAACAATCTACTCGACGTTAATGAAGTAATTAAAACTAAAACTCTCACATCTTTCTGTAACAGCAACAAATACATGGCCGTAAATCATGACTCGTAATTTGCAGAACAAGTGTTAGTGAGTGAGTCATGGGACCACTAGATTTGTATATATGACATTAAATAAGAAATGAAATCCATTAACTGTTGACTCACGGCCATGCAGATATTAATTGGATTTCCGCACCAATAAATTAGCATCCAAGATATAAGCACTAATGCAAAGATTGCCTCCAGATATTTTTCTAATCACTGTAGAAAATTGAGCCTTGAATCAGTATTTAAATTGCCAGAGCAGAGCAGGGCTGGTACTGTACTTTATAATTGACAGTATGTGCATGATACGTGACATTATGAAACATCTAATTGAATTGGAGAGAATGTTATAGGATTAACAGAGCGTTGCACTGAACATAATGTGTCAGGGGTCATGGAGGGGTTTAATGCTAAGTTCATGGGAAAATACAAAATCAAGAGAAATATATTTGTTTTTCCGAGTGAGAATTGCCTACAATAAGGGATCTAAGATACAGTAATGTAATGATCTGATATTTTGTGTTTAGTTCAGAGTTGACACTTTTTGTTGTAACGGTTTATATGTGTTGTTGTTAATGTAACTGCTTTTGCATGTGACACTAGGTTGCTATGCAGACAAGTTAATGTGAAGGTTCTATTTGTCAATTACTGGTCTGTTTTAGAGACTGGTTCTAGTGAGTTGAGTCTGCTGTTGTTTTGCTCTTGTTTGGGCGTGGGTTACAGCCTATAGTAGCCCTTGTGTTCAGAAAATAAACAACCAGAATGCTACAGTAATGATTAAAAAAGCCAAATGCACCAACCAATTTCTATAAAATACCAAAAATAGGGTTACAGATGGGAAATATTACTGGAATATTTACTTTTGCAGTATTTAGACAATGACCCGAAGTTGAAATCAGACTAGAGTTGTTGCTATTCACTTCATTGCAATTCAGTATGACTTTATTTATTATATAGGGAGCAATTTAAGTGCATTAAGCATTTAAAATACAAAAATAAACAGAAAATACTTAAGCTGCGCGTAGACCTTTGTTTAACAGGGTCAGCAGATCCTGTGTCAGGGCAGTTTGAGGAGCATAAGAGCCATCTGGACAAAAGTGTCTCCTCTGTGTCCTGGAGTCCAGGAATCTCAGTTTCCACAGTTGGTGTATAGAGCCTAGCATTTTTGGAGGTCCATAAATAACTCCATCCACCAAGATTGCTATGGATGCAGGAAACTTTAATCAGTAAGTTGATCCCTAGAAAGCCAGCTTCACCAAATTCTCACATCTGCATGTTCTGGTGAGTGAATGAAAAGCCATTATATTTCTTTGTGTGTCATCAGGGCTGCCATCAGTCAGAGTGAGGAGGGGAAAAGCCTCAGGACCAAACACTCATGAACAGTGCATTGGGGGAAAAATATTACACTGACTTATTTGAAGAAGCCTGCAAAAAGGTTTCACAAATGTTGCATCACAGTCAGTGGAGTGCACAAGCTTTAAGCAGGTGCAGAAGTGCAAACATGAAACTATAGGCTCTGGCAGTTCCCCCATTGTTAGTCCTCTGTGGGAAATGTAGGTTAACAAGTAAGAGTTTTGGCCCAGTTTTGGGAGGAAAATTGACTGAATTAAACTGCCTATGCATTTTATTGTGATGTTCCATTTTGACAATTTAGACACATGCCTGTGAGTATCCCAGAAAGATGTTTCTCTGCCATGGTCCAACACTGGAGTGACTGATGGGTCTAAGGGGGCGGGTCTTTAAAGTAGTGTACACACCATTAAATTTGAATCCGAATTCTCCGCGTATCACCGATTAAGAAAATAAAATTGGAGAACGAAGTAAGTACAGAGCAGTGGGCATGTGCCAGTGGTGGTGAAAACAGGGATTGATCTGCAATATGGTATTTTGAAAATAAGTGATTAAAGATTGCTCAAGCATGCATGAATCACTCCAAATACAACTTCAGGTGAGTGAATAGTGAGGGGAAACAACTATAAAGATTGCTAAGCATGCATGAATCACTCCAAATACAACTTCAGGTGAGTGAATAGTGAGGGGAAACAACTATGACATGATTAAAAGCTCTAAAAAGTTGATTTAGGTTATTAAGAGTGTTAGAAATGAAAACTTAGGGGCAGTTACAAGATGATAGTCCTAGAACAGTATTGTGCGTGTCTAGTTCAGTAAATTTAAAATAGCCTATTTTTTTGCTGCTCTTTCCGCCCACAGTTAATGCAGAGAGCTGTCAGTCTGGAGAGGGTCTCAGGTGAAATCAAAGTGAAAGGCGTCCCTGCAGCTGTCTCCATTGATTTGTGTCAGTGAACATACTTTCAAGCTGTTACCTATGCAGTCTATTCTCCATCTTTCTCACTGTAAGTGCATTCCATTTTGGATTTTTTTTTTAAAGTGCACTATGCCACCTTTTCTTTCATCACATATTTACTGTAGATATATCACCACATCAGATCTCCACTTCTGACCTGATTATGTGACCTCATAGATGAACAAATATTCCACCACTGTCCCTGTAAACCTTTACTTAACCCAAGGGCAGCCTGTGGTTAGAAGCTTTAAAGTCGTTTGACCAGAATTTCACAGCCTTAAAAATGTGAAAAACAGTTCATTTTAAACCATTTGCAGTGGTCCAAACGTATTCTTCACTTTCCTAACACATTTCAAGCATCTTAATTATTCACCACAAGTTTATAGGCTGGAGTGTACTTGCAATCACACTACTTCCAACAACAACTAACATGCTAACAGTGCACCAGCAACACTTCAGGTTCACAGCTGAAAACACTTTATAATTAGATGCAGACAGAATACAACGGTCTTAACGTATATGTGGTTTAATTTACGGTTCATTAAAACAGATTGATGCATGTGTTACTTTTCTCCCTTGGTTGAGTGTATGTGCCACACAGGCCTCCCCGGTGCTGCACTCACACATGCTGTTTGATCACACAGATGTTAATAATAGGAAACCAGCGCTGCATTAATCCTCCTCAGAAAGGACAAATTCATTAGCCCTAAATGTCTTTGGACTTTGATGTACTCTGCTGCCTCACTTCACCTCTCCTGCTCATGTTGGAAAGTGAAGCACGTCTTCTGAATGTCAGCCGCTAGTGTAACCTGTGCATTGATCTGCGTGCAAATCAATATCCACATCTTTGCTTTGATGACTGACATTTTTAGCATCAAGCCATCATTAATTCACCAGCAATCATATTCTCAGAGACCCACTGTTCTGCTGGCTGCTAAATGAGTGGTCCAGGGCCTGTTACAGCGCAGGGGGGAGGTCTCTGAGGATTTGATGTAAAGGATTAAACCCCATTTGATTCATTCATTCATCAATAAATCAATAGGACTTATACACAGAGGGAGGTCAGGGACAGGAAGCAGGGCGCTGGTTCATAGAGCTGAGATGGACAACTGTTCATACCTTAGAGCTATTCAGAAGATCCAATTAGCATCAGAAGAACATGGAGTTGTCTTGGTGTGAAGGGACCACGTCAACCCTCCACTGCTGTGTAATATTTAATAAGCAAAAAAGTTCAAAACACTAGTGGTACGGAAAAATATAAAAAGTTTAGTAACTTTTGATGAACCATGATGATATAGTTGGATATTTGGGATCATGAAAATAACAAAAAAAAGTTAATTATTAAACAAAGGTGGACAAGGTAATTTTTTTCTGGTGAAGAGCGTGCCGCCTTCTTCTGTGGAAATGTTATTTCTTGCTGGAATGATATAGAATCTGATTAATCTATCTCTATGGCGATAAGCAGGTGATGCTACAAGGCCAGATCTGTGGAGAGGCAAGTCTGTGCTCAGTAAGAATGCATGCTTTTCTTATGTGGCTTGCGTTTATTCAGTTACAAGTGTTTTGTTTACTTGAAAAAAAGCTTTTGACGGCACATTTATTTCTTAACTAACAAGATATGTAAGTCAGATCTTCAGATAATATCATTGTGTTAGCATTTTTGCCTGCCAATCATTGCATGTTTTTTATTTTCCTTCATTCTGCCTGGCAAAAATATAGCAGAACATAGTAGCTTATATTGAAATCAGTGCTATTGCTTTAGTAGTCACCTCTTTAAAATATTTATTTGTTTTGTGCATTCCAGCATCTCAGTAATAGCAAGCATAAACCTCTCAAATCAAACCAAATTGAAAGGAATCCTATGGTTTTCATGTGCTGCAAACACAGCGTGGAATCAAATCATCAATACACCTTACAACCTGAAAATACCATTAGAACTGCCGACTGCTGTTAGGGAATTATGGGATTTTGACTTCTTTTCTTCCTGTTCGCTCCACCTTTAGAGGAGCAAAGTAGTAGATTTTTCTGTGCCTTAGGAGAGCTAGTGTGAGTTCAGTGGATTATACAACACTTTACATGTGTCCCTGTATCGTGGCACAGGTGGTGTCTCTTAATGTGTAATTAAAACATCATTCACACCTGCTCTCTAACAAATTTAATGAGAGACAAGTAGCACATGGGCCATGATGTTGTAATATGCTGGATTAGAATGGGGAGTATTCAAAGGTCTATGGCAAAGACCAGCAGAATGTCTGACAGAATACCTTTAGGGAGTTGTCCTTGACTCCTTTGTAACCATAGACTGTATATTTAAATGGACATAGCTAACCTGCTAACCGCCACGTTCCAAATAGGAAGTAATCATGGACGTGCGTCCGGCTCCACTGACTCTGACTTCAGTTCACCTTACATTAGAAAACTGTCACTTCTGTTTCTGTAAGTGCCGCTGTCAGGCTCGTCATTTTGATCTTAAAATGTTCGTATTAACCCAGTCTATTTGTTCCTGGTATTTTTGCTTCGCTATTGTGTCCATAACTCAAGATATGAGTAAAAATAACAAATCAGCTGCCTTCTTTCTCCGAGGTCGCTCCCTCTAGCATTAGCAACAGGTTTGATTAAGAGTTTTGCTAAGCACCTGCCCCCTGCCAAACCAGTGGTGCAGGCGGGAAGGGGCATTACCCTTAACAGATTTGCCCCGGATTGGCTTTTTCATTGCTATGACAGTCCGTTTTCCAAATATGGAACTCGGCTCCAAATTCACCCCTATAACTGCTGGCCTCGATGAGCTTCATTTGACTGGAGCTGAACACTATAGGTGACGTCGCACTCACTTAGTTCACTTCTTTATACAGTCTGTGTTTGTAACATAAAAATGCATTACTACAGTGTCTTCGGCATTTTTGCATCTTTTTATCAGGAATAGTTTCTTGGAATCTACTTTTTACAGCCAAGAAAGAAAAAATGAACTTTTTTTTCTCTGCATTAAAACAGTAAAAGTTACTAAGATACTTCAGTCTCACAACCTCAGTGTAACCTTGCTAAATGTGTATTCTATTGTCAATTGGAGTGAGGTACAGTGCCAGGGACTGAAGTTAAACCACACTCCAACTTGGGTCTATCATAAATCTGCTAGCTTTAAGGATTCTTTTGTGTGAGCTGGTTGTAAATTTGGAAGTATTACTGAGTGAGTCTTGTCATACATTTGATATTATGGGATCAGACACAGACAACGCTATCCTCCAAAGACCAATTATTCTGGACCTTTCCCTTTGATACAGACAACCATAACTCCAAATAATAAATAAAACTAGCACGAAAGAAAATGGACTCATCAAAGTTTAAAGGTTTGGTCTAACTTTTTCCTTGTAGTAAAATACTTCTTTCCCATAGAATATTTTGGGAAGACATAAATTTGCCGTCAGTCTGTGTTCCTGCCCTCACCTATGGTCATGAGCTTTGGGTAATGGCCGAAAGGACAAGATCACAGATACAAGCAGTCGAAATGAGTGGGCGCTCCCTTAGAGATAGGGTGACATGCCTGAGGGACTATGTCTCTCGGCTGGCCTGGGGTCCCACCAGAGGAGCTGGAGGAAGTGTCTGGGGGGGGGGGAGTGTGAGAATCCCTGCTTAGACAGAATCCCTGCTTAGACTGCTGCCCCCACGACCCAGCCCCGGATCTGCAAAAGAAAATGGATGGATGGATAAATTTGTGGGCAAAAAATATACAAATTGGTGTGGATTGCTTGTCACATTGTGAACCATTTTGATCAGTTGCAAAATAGTAAATAGGCCTCCTGCTGGTGCCCAGAGTCAGGACTAGTATATAGGAAAAAGGAGGCACTTTTTGTGACTATAAACGTTGATGTCTGAATTGTGTAAATCAACCATGAACCAATGATCACAATTACTATCAAAATAGCAATACAACTCACATAAACTTATTTTTCACACACATACCTACACATTCAATACTCCCCCCAAGACTGCATACGTAACTTGTGAAAACCAGTCATGCATATAGGTTCTATTTTACATGCATCCCATTCACTGCCCACTGTGGACTCTGAGCTCAGACTGTCAAATGCAATGGGACTGTCTGTGCTATAGTTGTCCTAAATTGTCTCATACTGCTGTTGTATCTCTAAGGAGCCTCTTAAAGCCAAACACATGTGCCTCTATGCACACAGTCAATATCACATCTCTCTCCCAGGCCTGTGCTGCACTCACTCACACTAGTGCTAATTCCAGGAGATTTGTGAGGCCCTTGTTACAATCAGCAGACAAAAAGCAAAGAACAGCCAGCCATCCAGATCAAGTGAGGCAAGTCTCCAGAGAGCCATGTGGTGTCAGCAAGAGTGATGTCGTCCTGCTGTGTTGTGATTATTGAGGATAAATCTGAAACAGGGACAAAGAGACAAGAGCTATCAGAGTCTGCAGAGTGGAGAATGCATGGTTTGACCACCAATCTGTTGTCTGACAAAGCTTTATTATGATGTTGTTGTTTTTTTTTAATAATTGGAGTGTGTTTGATGTGACAAAGGGTGTGACAAAATCTTCCAGAGACAAATGTGTGGGATATTTTCTCTCCAGAACGTTCCACAGTACCTCATTTATCACTGAACTTCTATATATCCATGGAGACAAACAGCTCACGGTAAGAATGCTCGGGTATCTAGCATATTAGAAATCAATTAAGAACTACAAAACATCTGAAGTCTGATAAACAATCAACATCTCATTTGAAAGTCCTTGTGTGCTCTGCAGATCTGATATGGATTGGAGCAGAGAGCAGCGGTGGTCTTTGGATTTATGTGACCTTTCCTGCAGCATTCATCATCGGCAGCTCCAGCAGAAAGACGAGCATCAGCGCCTCTGAGTTTTCACACAGGCCAGAGGAGGAGAGGACAGACTGCACACATATCTGCTGCTCTGTGGTCCATACAAATACAGGCCCAAAGTCATTATAACACATGTAGAGGATGCATGCTAAATATATAAATACTAATGTAAAGATGTACAAGCAAATAGTCATGTGGAAAATGCCTTGTAGTCTTGCCTTGTAGCTGTTAAATGTCTTCAGGTCCAAATGTGTATTCTGGATGTTCAATATGTTTTGATTTAAAGCTGTTTTGTTAAGAGCTGACATGTTCAAAGATCATATTGATTTAGCTCTGGATGGTCTTTTATTGACTATAGTAAACACAACTGCATATAGCACACAGTAGGGAGTGTACGTTTGTTTACACTGTTTGTAATCCTCACTGTTTACTGTAGTGCACACAGCCTCTTTATAACCTTTCAATGAACTAAAATAAGTAAAAATGTGGTTTGTGTATCTGATTGGTGTATCAGAATAGTCAGGATGATTTGATTTAGTGTTTAACAGGACTCTAACCTGAGCTCATTACTTTCTGTTTAAATACCTATAGCCCAAAGTGTGTTTGTAAATATGTTTTATGTGCATCATGTTCACAGGACCAAATCTGCAAGCATCACAGGTTTGCATGAATTATGAATGGAGCAGAGAATACAGCTCCAGTATTAAACATGTCCACGCAGTCAGCACTAGTTCAAAGGGAATGTTGCCACTAACTCACTGAGGTAATTGAGATGTCGGGCAGTTTGACACTTGGAGCATTTCACATTGACTCATTTTACTTTTGTTGAATACTGATTAACCGCACCAGACTCATCACCTCACAGCATTGTTAACCGCACAGACTCTTCGCCTCACAGCATTGACAGAAACAACTTGATTTCCTGTTTAGATTTAAACCCAAAGGAATGACTTGCAGCATAAACAAAAAACCACAAGAGTTTAATAGGCTCTATAGATAATAATAAAAAGTTCTGTTAAGTAGAGTTTTTAATGCTCCTTCAGTAACTTTTAGAATGAAGTTTGTTTGTATACACACATTTCTGGAGTGAGCCTGTGAACACTACTTCACAAATGAACTGGGTTACACACCAAACTAAACTATATGCACAGTATAAGTCTGTCATATCCTATAAACATTCCATAGAGTCTATTTTTCTATAATTCAAACCTCAGTCAATGATTCCAAATACAATATTTTCTTTTCTTGGAAACTTGAAGAATCCTCAGCAGCAGCAGGTGTCTCCACTTTTCTCAGCTCAGATGTAGTGAACAGGGCCTGTACCGATTCCACCCATGCCACCTGTTTGCTGCATAACAATATTTCAGGAGTGAACGATGACGGATGTGACTGTCCCCTCAAAGGCTGCGCTGTCAGCCCCAAACAGGGAAGCTCTTTGTCTTCACACTCTCCATGTAAGAATCCCTTGTCTTTGGACGGCCGCTCTGCAGATGCATAGGAGTAAATGAAAACCTGGATGTTTGGTGACATCTTCATAAGACAGACAGCGTGGTGAGATTCAGCGTCAGACTGGTGGGCATTCAGGAAATAGTCACATTCACATTTCTTACAGATGTCAGTTTTTAAGCAGAGGAGGTGGAAAGTGAATGTAGTCGTAAAAAAAAACAGTACGACTCTGAACGTGGATTAAAATGAAATAAATAATAAACTAGATGTTTCAGTGTGAGAAATCACTTAGTGCGAACAGAATGCATTTGTGAGCAGACTTTCAGGGCACACATCTGGATTACTCTGATCGTACTCAGAACACTGTATCCTCTGAACACATTAATGGATGACCTTTAGTTCTTCTATTTTACGATAAAACTTTTACCCTTGTTGCTCGCAGAGATAAACAGGAGAAAAACTGTCTTTCATATTAACATTCACAGCTTGTTAGCCTTATCACATGAAGTAATTACCACCCTGCACACCTACTGTATGTTCATTGTCATGCACCTCAGCCATCTGTTTGCACACACACGCAGCCACGCTAGCATCACGCACACAAGCTAACAAAAACGACATGTTAAGTGATTCATGTCCCACTATGTCGTGTGTGTTTCCAACTGTCTCCATGTTTGATTGCTCCAACAGAAAATGCCTGAAACCTGATTATGCAGCGTCAGTGTAACTCCCGATGAATGATTTATGAGTCTGGAGATGAAATTCTTGAGTGAATTAGGCACAGCTAACATTGTTTACACAGAAGAGAAGAGAGGTCCTCAGGTTGGCTTTCTCATATCAAAGCGAAACAATTAACTGCTCAAATGTTCAATATTGTGATGAAATTAACACAGAAAGTTGTGCTACATTTGCTTCAATGCCCCAGAGAGAAAACAGTCAGCGTGTGTATTATTGATGCATTTCCTGTAGCACACAAATATTAGATTGCTTTAGAAGGCACCTTGAATGATTTACACATGGGAGTTTTACTGCATCACTAGTAATGTGTGATCATCAAAGTGACAAACTACAAATTCAGTTAAGCTCCAGTTGACTTTGATTGGAAAATGCCCCGTCCAAATGAAGTACAATTTCGGTAAATTGATTTAGGATAATGAAGACCGTGTAGATGATGTACATATAATGTTGTTTCTAGGAACCCTGTGGTCTGGTCAGTGTTGCCAGGCCAGCCTGCAGTGATTGGTGTTGCTGGATTGCTACAAAAATATTGATATTTCAATACTGATGAAGTGTCAGAAAGTAGGCTTTGTCATGCGTAAATACTGGTATTTAGTTATTTGAAATGACACTTTATTAAACCTAATTATTTTCACTTTTGAGGTTGATAAACAGCACCTTTGCTTCGGTATCTCATGTTTTAAAAATTAAAAAAAAAAACCCAATGTATAGAACAAGACATTATCTTACAGCTTGGGCACTCTCCATACTGGAATCTGGTGGTAGGCTCCGCCTACTGGCAGCAGAGGGAATTATCATGGGGGGAAAAAAGTAATCTTAGTTAATAATGAACATGTCCAGAAATGTTGATGTTAACATGCAGAAATGCTTCAAACAATGATTTATGGATGTAAAAACTGTGCAGAGGTTCTGCCTGTGATGCAACAATCATGGGGAAATTCAAATCAAATAATGTTCTCTAGGTCAGAAGGAAAAGAATTTTTAGAAAAGATTACTGAAACGAGCGTGAATAAAACAAAGTAACTGCAGGTATGTTTTTGACAAGGGAACATTTTTTATAGCATGGTTAAAATGCATGGATGCAAAACAACTTTGGGCAGTTAAACTCAGACAAGACTGCAGTCATAGTCTTTGGCCCACAGAAACAAAGAGAAAGTGTCAGCAGTCACGTCCAGTCTCTCTGTCTAAAACCTTCAAATCAGGCTAGAAATCTAGGGCTAATAATGGACTCAAGTCAATAACATCTGCAACTTTTTCCAATCTAAAAACATTACAAAAATTAAAGGTATACTGTCTAAACCAGACTTCGAGAGACTTATCCATGTATTTGTCTCCAGTAGGTTAGACTACTAGCCTCTCCAAACAAGCGTTAAGACAGCTCCAGTACATCAGAAAACTGCTGCTCGGGTCCTGACTAGAACCAGGAAGTACGAGCTCATAAGTCCTGTGCTCAGGTCTCTGCACTGGCTCCTGTGGCTCAGAGAATAGACTTTAAAGCAGCTCTGCTTGTTACAAGTCTCTCCATGGCCTAGCACCAAAGTGCATCTCCAACATGTTAGTGCCAACCACTCTGAGGACTTCAGGGACCGGCCTCCTGCTCGTGCCCAGAGTCAGGACTAAACATGGGGAATCAGCGTTTCAGTTTTATGCAGCTAAAACCTGGAACAATCTTTCTGAAGATGTGAAACAGGCCTCTACTTTGACAATGTTTAAATCCAGGCTCAAAACATATGACTGAAAGGTTTTTTTTCTGTTTTCTTCCCTTTTAATGTAAATTTTATGATGATTATTTATGTTTTGCTTTGTTTGTATTGTGATTTTAATATCTTTCTTATTCTGTAAAGCTCTTTGTGTATGAATTGTGCTATACAAATAAACTTGCCTTGCCTTAAAAGTTGAAAAAGCTTAATATGTGTCCTTTAAACATTAGCGGACTGACAACGTTGCATCTTGGGACTTAACGGTGACCTTGCTCTGTGTTGTTTCAGGTCTCATAAAAGTCAGTGCAATATTTTTGAGACCACACAAACACATTTATCACATTATTAATGACACTCACAGGTCAAAGTGAGGTAGTAATACATTTGTAAAGCATGACATCTGCTTTGGTTCTGTGTTACAAGTCAAACCTGTGAATGTGTGCGAGCTCTTTCACTTTTGAAGAGCCATTTATCCACAGTGACTCTGCTCTGAGATCTAATCAGCCTGAACAACGGCCTGCCAACGGAGAGGGTCCTTTAATTGAATCAGGAATTAATGCTTTTTCTATGGCAATTTTCTCAATTAATGTATTTGTTTGTAGTGATTGTGCATATTAGTGATCCCAAATGATGAGATCTGCACATGCACATTTGTAACCAATGTCAGTCTACAGTGTTGCAGGTCTAACTGAGAGCTCATAAATATTAGCTGAATGACCTTAGAATGAATGACTTGTGGACGTAAGCCTCTCAATTAACACTAAACATCCTCCTTTGTTCCCATTTACACAAAACTAATTGTGACAAATTTGTGTTAGCACATTTCAAACAATTTAGATTTCAAACAATTATTCACAAGGCTCTGTACCTGATTTTTCCCATGTATTTGAGTAAAACTGATCTTGCCCCAGTACAGACATATTGTAAAAGAAGCTCTTGAGGCCTGAATCATAGACTGTATATATAAATGAACATAGCTAACCTGCTAGCCGCCGTGTTCCGAATAGTAAGTGCTTATGGGCGCGCTTCTGGCTCCATCGACTCTGGCTCCAACGCTATGGGTGATGTCACACTCACTTAGTCCACCTCATTATACAGTCTATGGGCTGAATCTAATTATAAAGCATTTTGTTGTCCAATAATCAGGAAGTGTGTGTTAGCATCTATAGGTATCATTAACTTTACCATGTCAGCAAAACCTCACTCTGGCCCCTGAAAGTTGTGAAAAGCTCTTATAAACTCATTGCGGTGAATAAATGGACGCTCGGAATGCACAAGGTTAAATGAAGAATAACTTTGAACCACTGCAAACCACTTAAAATGAACTAGTTCTGTTTTTCACATTTTAAGATAACCTGACTTGGAGCCATATTTGAAGTCATCGGACTGTACAGTAAAAATACTCCTTCTTACTGTGACTGTCATTTTACTTTTTTGCTTTTAACTGCAACTACAAAATGTTTCAAAACGAGTGCAATGAGAAAGAAAGAAGAAAATGCGTGCCCTTTTACTCACCCTCTTTTGTAAAATATATATCCACTTTTTGTATTCCACCATTTCCACCATTTTATCTCAGTAACTCCCAAACACAGGGTTATGAGCTTGGGACAAAGTGATCATGTGTTCTCCGGTGCACAGCAGAGAGCTAGCAGGGAGCTCAGGGTTGGTCCTCAGACACACATGAATGTTTCAGTGTGGAGATATGGGGCTGGTTTTGTCACCGCAGGTCACGCATGGCTCTGCACATCCAAGAGCACTCACAATATTAATAAGAAATGAGCTCAAGTGGTTGTTGGGTTATTTGAGGGGAAGGAACACAAATAAATTAAATGTTGATCCTAAAAACATATATTAATTCACCTTATTCAAATAAAATCTTTTTGTTGATAAAAAGTATTAAAAGTTGTTTTGTTAATCACTATGACAATGGTTCATATATTTTTTTATCATTCTGGAACCCATGGATATGCTTGTATATCTTTATTCAGCCTAAATGAGTTTGTTAGATCTTTTGTTATGTTATAGAGTATAAAGAGCTGTTTGCATTTTGTTCTATACTTCACAATGCAGAAATACATATGTTGTATTTTAATATTGTATAGTGTAATAGTATGTTGCTTCTCTATCCCTCTACTGCTGTTAGTTACCATTTCGCCCTGTGAATAGTTGCTTATTAGCCTGAATCCTATAAGAGCTGACAAATGGTTTCACATCTTTTGAAAATTAAAGCTACCATCTGTAAAACAGGCCAGTCGTCTCACATGTCACCACTAGATGCTATCTATGTTACTACAGTCTGAAAGTGTGCCAGCTTTGGCCTGACAGAAGGAGACCAGAGAGCACAGGTGAGCCTGAACAAAGGCCAGGTGAGGTAAAAAAAATGAAAAAATCAAATAAACTTGACAGCTGACAAACATGAGCTTTTAACCATGTTATAACGTTGTATTCTCATGAATAAAATATCAGTTTAGATTCACTCTTGCATGTTTCGGTAATCACTTGTTCTTCCCCAATGACATATACCAAGGTAACATATTTAGTTTCATTTATCACTGTATACCTTCCAGTGCTGCTTATCAGTCAGTTGCCTGTACATAATAATCGCACAAGAGCACAGAAAGCTCATATTGTTGTTCTAAGCAGATGTGAGTGTGTTGTTGATTATGTCTGATTGTCTCAGACAGAGCACAGTCCATTGCAGAGGCTCAGGCTGCTCATATCAGTTCAACACAATTCACTGTGGCATTTCTAATGATGCATGACTTCTCTGCTATTCTTTCTGTCTCATTTTTGTCTCAACTTTTAATCTCACCATTTAGCCTTCTGCTCAAATCACCACAAAATGTCATCTTTGCTTAAGGAGAAATCTGATAAATGTCACATATTTTCGGATCAGCTAAAGGTGATAAACGTGTGTGAACTTTAAAAACACTGAGGAGCACTTTCTTGATTGCAGTTATATCACGTCACAATATTTTGCATATAATTAATTTCCTTGTTGGAGCAATAGCCCGTTATTTGTAAGTGTTGCTCTATAAATAACTATGTGAAAATAATAAGCAGAGATATGTTCTGGAGACAGCAGCAGTCAAATCTCTAACATTTGGAAATGCCATGTTGTTTTGATGCATCTGCCAGAAAATATGGAAAATAAACAAATTCCTGACAGGTGGAAAGGTCTGGACACACTTCCCTTTTCAAACTGATGGCAGGGGGGGACATTTCAGAGAGAGATCTGGCAGGTGCAACAAGGAAATAATGAACAAAGAAAGAGACTGGACACTTAGCTTATATTTATCTCCACAACACAAACAGTACCTCAGCAGTTCTTATTGGCCTATAAAGGGCCGATCCAGTCCAAGCCAAGCACACAATCAGTATTTTACATGCCATTAATATGCAAATTAAAGGCAATAATACATAAACATGGCACAACTTTATATAGTAATAGGATACTTTTTTTTACAGTGCGTTGTAAAAATGCAGTCGAAACATACCTTATCTAACAATTGTACTACCCAGACGCAGATAAACAAGAACCTATAAAAGGGATAAATACCAGTCAACATATTAATTCAAAGGACTAAAAAGGACAAGATCGTGGATACAAACAGTTGAAATGAGTTTCCTCCACAGGGTGGCTGGGCGCTTCCTTAGAGAGTTCAGTCACACAGGAGGAGCTCGGAGTAGAGCCGTTGCTCCACCAAGTCAAGAGGAGCCAGCTGAGGTGGCTCAGGCAACTGTTCCGGATGCCTCCTGGGCGCCTCCCTGGAGAGGTGTTACGGGAAGACCTGGGACACGCTTGAGGGACTATGTTTCTCGGCTGGCCTGGGGTCCCACTGGAGGAGTTGGAGGAAGTGTCTGGGGTGAAGGAAGTCTGGGAATCCCTGCTTAGACTGCTGCTCCCGCGACCCGCCCTGGATAAGCGGAAGGAAATAGATGGATATTAATTAAATTCCATATTCGGTCAAGATCATACAGTTTTGTCAGTGTTATTTAAGAAAGGTGGGTCTTTTTTTTAAATTTGGAAATGTCAATAATGCTCACTTTAGGGGAGAACCAAAGTACTATATGAGCCTTCCTTGGGCAATTTACGACTGCAACTAACAATTCTAAATGATAAATGATCACTAAATGCAGGTATTTGTTCATCTTGTTCCAAAAAACGTAAACACAAGGTGAGTCTTTTCTGTGTATTAACCAAGCCTGCTCTAATGAGTTCTATGTCCTTGCCTGCAGAAGATAGAAAATTAATAATTAAACATGTTACCATTAACCACAATTACTTTTTCACTAATGAGGATAAAGACATTTACGCCTGTCTGATGCTTGTCTCCGGTGCACATTTGGTGGTGAGGCTTGGGCGGATAAGCTGTTCATAACTCTGACAACTAAATCTAAGCCCACTTTCTCTGATGGGGTCACACAGCCCCAGCCCCACGCCACACTTTGATATCACATCAGATATGACGTGTAATCACTCGGAGGCGTGGCTGTTTTGGCAGCCATTTTCCATTTCCTCTGTTTCTACTTTGACAATTTGTGATTGTGTTAACATTGGACCAGATGCCCTTCAGTCATCCTGATTGCATTCTCTGACATCTTAATTAAAATAATGAAAATCCACATTCTCATTATGCTCTCTTGTATGGCCTGACTGGTCGTGTTATTGTCCGGCCTCTTGCAGTCATATAAATCACATTAAATACTAATTACCCTATGGAAAGGCATATATTTGCATGGGTTTTCCCTAAGGATCAAAATCGTCCTTGACTAACATGGCCCATTTTTGTTCATGGGAGAACAGAGAGACTATGAATGTTACTCTAGTGGTTAGTGTGTTAGTATCTAAACTTTTGCATTACTGTACTAATAATTGATGATTGGTTTCATTTGGCTCTGTGTGCATGTGGTGTTTGAAACTGTTTCTGAGGTCTAAACTCAATACATTTGGATAAAGTAAAATAATGTGTGTACTTGAATACTACTCCCTGGACACATACTTGATCAGAACTGTAACCCATTTATTTTACACAGGACATATGGGTGGTGTGCAAATGAATTGTAATTATACCGAAGATTAATGAGCTACTTGTTCTGCTTAATTCTGAGGCGAGTGAACTCTTGGTCTCATTGTAAAGGACATCCACCCTGATCAAATGAGAAATATGTGTAAGTTAACACAACACCCCGCTTTAATAATTGCAGATTGCTTGCCATGTTAGCATAGCTTCTCCTTCAGGCATGTGTAGGGCAACCAACACATGCAACCAACTCAGAATCTTTAAAGTGAACAATCACTGCATTGTGCATTGGTCTTTGGGCATTTTTACCACTGTTGTTTTTGTTGATATTAACCATAGACTGTATAAAGAAGTGGACTAAGTGAGTGTGACTGGAGCGTTTGGCTCCAGTCAAATGAAGCTCATTGAGGTTAGCAGTTATAAGGGCGAAGTTGGAGCCAAGTTGCCTATTAGGAATTCCAACCGCGAGTATGATAGCAATCAAAGAGCCAATCCGGAACGAGGCTGTTGAAGGTAATGCCCCTTCTTGCCTGCACCACTGCTTTAGCAGGAAGTGGTCACTTAGCAATGCTGTCAATCAAACTTGTTGCTAATGTTAGCGGAAGTGACCATGGCGAAAGAAGGTGCCTGATTTGTCTGTTATTAATGTTCATATGTTGAGCTACGGACAAAATAGCAAAATAAAAATACCAGGACTGTGTACAGTGGGTTAATACAAACATTTT
>KN471604.1:9807-22946 GCA_000787095.1 Periophthalmodon schlosseri
TGGTAATGCAAACCTTAAAAAATATTTGGTAAAAAGACCGAAGTGTAGATCAGCGCAAAGTACCCGAACTCTGAAAACCAGTGGGACGCTACGGCAGGATGTAGTCAGTTGTTTTAGTGAGAAACTTGAAACCATCAAGCCTTCAGAGAAGGATTTGTCACTTGTCACTGCACCAGAGGCTGAAAAGCAGCAGTTGCATTGTGCTTCTAAACGTGTACAATTAAATGCGGATTCCCATTTGACTGAAATAATCACTACAGTCCTTCACACAAGCAAAGCCAGTGAATACAACCTTGGTAAGCTCATTAACCATCATAATAACAAGGAGCGTCATTCCCCAAACACACGTTCCAGGCGCCGGCAGGAAATGCTCGCTGCTATGACGACGCCCACTGATAATGCTACAACCCGGAGGCAAACTAAACAAACAAGACAATTTAAACGTGAACTAGCAATGCTGGACCCATATCACAATAAACAAAGGGCCATGTTAGAAAATGGGGAAAGCATTTTGAATCACGTAAATGAGGAATTTGAGCGAGAGGTCAAAACTGTGAAACTCAATTCAGACACTCCAAAAAAACCCAAAACGGAGACAGTGGTGAGACAAGTGGAAAATAAGACATGGGAAGAATATATGGCAGCTTCTATAAAAAAAGAGGCAGATGTGGCATTGTTTGAAGAAACTCCCTCGTCCCTCCAGGGTGATAATTGGAAAGTGGCAAATTGTAAAACAGTTCTGGATTGTAAAATGAATCTGGATAAAGAGTATGGGACTTCAGTTTGTGGTAAAAAGGCCCAATTTCCATTAGACCAGTCAAATAATTCAAGAAAGGCCAGAAAATCTAAGAGAACCATTGTGCCCCCCCCTCGCTTTTCCTCCTATGTGACAGAGCCCCGCAAGATGTACTTTGTTGCATGCTTTTCAGACACTATCTTTAACCAGAGAATTCGAACAGATGAAGGTATCGTTCCCCCACAAAACTCTAACCACAAGTCCCATTATGAAAGGAATGCTTCTAAAAATACGAAGGAATATTCTGTAAAAGGTGACAGTGAGAGCCTGACCGTTCCACCTACCAAAGAGAAGAGTCCCACTAAAAACAAATCCAACATGCTGACAGACGATAACCGATGTACTGCTAAGCGCCGCAGAAGGCTACAGCTAGAAGACTTGTCCTCTGATGCTAAAACAATGCCTTCTGCATGTGCTGACGCTTGTCTTGAGTACACTAGTCCAATAAAGCTTATGTTTGTTTCTCCGCTTAAAGATGAGGAGGGGTTGAAGTACAGTTTGAAGTCGGCAGCTGCTGTAAATGGATCGCGAGCAGATGCATGTTTTGACCCCTGCGAAGAATCGTCTTGGTCAGGGACACCAGAGAAAATCACAAGACAGAACACACAGGTTGCCACACTGACTGCATCACCTCTAAAGTCCACAGCCACTCCTACCAAACCAGCCTCTGGGTCACCAAGGTCCTCACTTAACAAGACCTCCCCAAAATCACCTCCACTTGCTAAATCTGGCTCACCCAAGTCAACAACTACTTCTACTTCTTCACCAAAAGCAGGATTAAGAAGATCAGGTGAAAGCACTCCAACCAAGTGGGTAGATGACCCTCTAAGATTTTCCCATGATGCTTCAGGGTTGCATGAAACCACTCCACCAAAGAGACGTCGAGGCCGGCCAAAAAAGATGGGACCGCAGCTGGAGAAAAAGGTCAAGAGGCCTATTGGCCGTCCACGCAAAGAGAAGGTTAAGGAATGTACAGTGAATGAAAAGGTGAATGGAAATACTGAAGCATCTGACACAGAGAAAAATGTCAACAAAAATCTAAAAATTACTGTTCTATATGGTCGTTCTAGGAGAAATAAAAGGATGGTGTCTGAGGGCTTTGATCAGCTTCAAACTGAATTTCGCGATGCGTGCCAGGCAGTGGGCTTAAATAATAACTGGAGTATGTTAATGAACACTACTAAAGTTAATTCAACAGATCTTAAAACAGCTTCAGTTGAACTGTCCCAAAAGACTCCCTCAGTAGGACCTGCTAAGGATGGCGCTCCCCACTCAAGTAACAGCAAATGTCCATCAATGGATGATGCTGCACCCTCTCGAAAACCAGGTAGACCCGCTAAAGTTAAAATCTCTGGAATTTCTGTTACAGTAACCACAGTATCACCTCGACAACGCAAAATTCAGATCAACAAAGATAAAGCCTCTCCAGTGAAGCAGAACTATAAGCGAGCACTCTTCCAAAAGCCTGTGTCTGCCAAAGAGCCCAAGACAATCACTTGTCATTCAGTGAGCAAAAGCAGTGATGAAGAGCAGCATTCAGAAGAACCTAAAGGAGAGAGTGAAACTGAACCAAACCCATCTGTTTCAGTTCGCCACTCTGAGAGGGTCAGGAAGCCGTCTATTCATTTTTTACATGCAGTCGCGACCTCCAGCTCATACAGCTGTAGCAGTGCTCTGGTGCGGCGCTCTAAACAGCTCCTGTTGAATAAGACCAAAAAAGATGAATCACAGAATATAGTGCAGCCATTAGAAGAAAAACAACATATAAGAGAGAAGGGCAAAGGAAAGGCCTCCTCTCTAGGATTACAACAAATAGCAACTGTATCTATAGACTCTATCTACCGTCCAAAAGAGGTGAAGTGGTGGTCAGCCTCAGTTCAGGAGAAGACCCTAAACCAGGAGCTTGCCAGACGAATCCGACTCATCTCTGACACCTGGGTTTCCGACACAGTGGGTAATGAAGCAGGATTTGGCTCTGATAAAAGTCCATCCAGTGGAAAGCCCAAGTGTTCCTCTGTGGTGCGTTCATTGTTTGACTGCTCTCCTAACAAGCCCAGGTCCTGCAGCATGCAGCAGCTCTGCTCGTGGTTTATGCAGACCACTGAGACACAGTCACTCTCGATTGTTAAGAAGGCAAGCTCACGCAATCCTTATGAAGTCATGCATTTTCCACGAACTACATACAAAAAAACAACATGCTATAGCCCTCAGGCAGAGCGGCTGCGCAAGCATCTCAAGAAATTTGCAAAAAGTGTGCCCAAAACTCCAACTGCTTATGCACAGGCTCAGAAAAAGATTCACAGAAGGAACATTGTATCAAAATCAAATTTCAAATATTGGTATTCAGCCACTATTTCAGCTACAGACAGGCTTAATTACATAGCCAAGGGGAGGAGCAAATCATTTAGTAAATACAAGACCAGTCTTTATCGAGCAAAAAGAAGGTTCTTAACCAGAAAAGAGAGAAAGCCCTGGACAAATAGTAAAACACAGCAAGGTTTAAAAAGACATACCACTGTATTACATTCAAAACAAAAAACATTGCTCAAATCAGCAACAAAACAATTTTCCTTTAGTGGACAACCACTGGCTCCTGTGCATGTGGCTGAAGATTCTTTGAGCTCTGAACATTCAGAGACAATGAGGGAATGTCGTGTTTTTCTGAGGAAAATCCATTCACCAAACAATGGGGCAGTCAAGGAGGAAGAGAGTTCACGCCCTATCACACTGGAAGAGAGGTCACCTACAGCATTACTGTTAAGTAGAAGTGAAAATGGTGCAGGGGTTAACCAAGCTGTGAAAACTGAACATATACGAAGCCCTAAAAGAGCTTGCTTTAGAGACTCTGAGAGTCACTCACCTGACTCAGTCCAGGGGCAGCATGTGGAGCCAATGAGAGGCAGGGGCCACAGGGATGAATCACCACAACAACCACCAGCAAAAAGGTTGAGACAATCACGAATGACGGGCCTATCTGGAGCCAGATGGCGTGACTTTGTGTTTGAAAACTGACTTTTCTGCAGAATACTATTGAGGCTAATTGAACAGAAAAAAACACAATTCTATCTTTTTACCTATTCATATGTTAATTTACAAAAGTAATCAAAAACAAGAGGCCTCCATCCTGGAAAAGGGACTGTGGTTTAAATGGTGCCTTTAGACATTGAGCGGACCACAGACTGGCTGTGTACTAGTGTTCAGTCTAACACTCAGCAAATATGTAGCAGTTTAACTTAAAAGCTTGATGTTGCACTATTTCTCTTATGTTTGTATTTTTGTCACATCAGACTGTTTTTGTTTTAGAAGTTAATGTCATTTGGAGTCAACAATTAAGCGCTTATATTTTGTTTTTTGAGGTAGAAATATCCCTCAAGCAGTTAGTCTAAAACATCCTTATATATATATAATTTTTTTCATTTTTCTTTTTTTTTATCTGAGCCCTTTATATTTATTAGATCATTTTTCTGCTTAATACATTTCATCAGTTAGCGTTTTCTCAGATTACTATATTTATGGTGCCAAGTCCTGCCAAAATGATTTAAATGAAGGAGTGTTCTAATCATGCAAGTTCCCTGTAGCAAAAGCAGACCTTTGTGATTGTACCCTATAGATAATATTGACACTTGTAAATTTTAAAGTCGTAATGTAGTTTTCGTTTCTGTCTGATGCCACCTAGGTCGTACTAGATGCCTTTGTCACATTGCTTGTTGCACTATTCCCTCTGAGATTATCACAGATTACACACATTTTCTTTTCCTATATTTTGCACATCCCATGTCCCCATTGCCAGTCCCTATTGTACAACTGGTGCAATACTACCCCAGATAACGTTTAGCATGTAGTAATTATTTTATTGCTGACAGACATGGATGTACATTTAGCTATTACTGAAACCCGAGATTTAATGTGATTTTAAAAATGGCTTTGTTCTCCCCACCACCAGATCCTTAATTATTAGGATAGCATTAAAGTGTTTGTGTCATAGCGTACTAGCATTAATATTTCAAATCTGTACTAAGTAAGAACCTACCTCTAATTGGGCTTTTCAATAGTGTCATAGAAAGCCACAGAGGTTAATAAAACACTTCCCACTTGGATGGCAGTTAGGTCCCAAGATATCTGGTTATAGGTCAATGCTAATGAACTTGTGCGTGCCTGATTAGCCATGTACATGTCATTGAGGTTGAGGAATGCTAGTTAAGCTTTAGAGGATTAGCTCTCTGTTGGAGAACCTGGTGCTAAACGGTTGTGTATATTTTATCATGTGATTTTTATACTATCATGTACAGATGCAAAGTTGTCTTCTGTTGGAACAATAAAGACTAAAATACAACTCAGTGTGAGTGTGGTATTCAGCAATAAGGACGCATAGATTATTTGATTAATAGATCACTGATTATTCAGGTCACAATATAATTATTAGAACCAAAAAAGCACACAATTTCAAGTAAACCTGCATGTTAAGGGTTTGCCATTTAGAAAATTATTTCGTAAAGCTTGATAAAAACGTTTCACACCTAAAAGGTGTCTCTAAAACAAATATTCAAGCTCCAAAGAGGCCTGTATCAGTTTGAAACACTATCAGTGCGATAGTGATCTATTACAGTGTGAATGAAAGTTTATTAAAAGGATCCATAATTTAAAGTCATGAATTGTCTTTAATACTGTGATGTTTTTACCACGTTACTAAACACTAAAAATGCATATATCCCTATTCAGCAATAAAACAGTCATTGCTTTCATTGCTTAGACAAACATTTTGGAAAATATTTTATTATATGTTTTCTTTAAAATTAGTATAGATAAGTGAGTAAGGTATACACTGATAATATAGAAAGAGAAATGCATGACGTCTTGAATACACGCTTTGCTGATAGAACTTTACGACACCTCTTGATTGATCAGAGGATTTAAATCCAGCTTCGTCTTCTCCAGAGCAGCTGCTTTTGCTCTTCTCGTTGGACGCACCGATGGGACAGACTCAGGAACATTTTCTCCATCACTGCAAAAAAAAAAAGAAAAAAGATTTACCATACACATTAGTAGAAACAGGACTATTTCCTTTTCAAGATCGAATACCTTTCCTCTGAGGAGTCCGCTCTCCTGCTGGGCTTTCTACCCCCTTTGGTTGCGCCTGCTTTCTTTTGACCTAAAAACATACACATCAATAAAAGAATAAATGAGCTAAATTGGAAAAATCCCATAATATCAATGTAAACAAACCTGGATTAGCTCTTTTTCCTCTCTTGACAGATTTAGTTTGGTTTTCAGATGCTTCTACGTACATGAGAAAACGGCGTTAAGTAAGTGGCATGTGACACAAGTATGTTTTACAGTATTCATATCTGTACCATCATTGATGTCCAGTGGTTGTAAAGCACTGGCACTCAGCATCTCCGCTTGTTCCTTAGAATCCACAAGCTGAACCATCATTTTCTCCAGTGCACGCAGACACACACGATCCTTGACGCCCTAAATTAAAAGAAAGATTAAATAGAAACATATACGTGCACTATACTCAAATATTAAGACCATAACAAACCTGTAGAAGCTCCTGCAGCAGTGTATGCAGATCCTTCCTCACAGTCTCATTTCGACTTAGTTCGAGGTTGCACAAAGTCTTTGCATACAACCGAGCCTCTGGAGCTGAGGGATCTTTCAACATCTCTCCACACATGTGCGCAGCCAGGTGGTCATGGACACACGCTTCCTGAACACAGCCACACGCCCATATTAGGCTGATATTTTACTTACAAATGTACCACACAAGGCCTTTTATATCCTTACTTCGGTGTTGGTCGAGGGTTTGATAAGTGTGCTGGGGCGGGTCAGTTCAACAAGTAATTCCACCACGTTGTTAATGTCCACCTCAGCGAGCGGAGAGGTCACCGGAGCATTCAGCAGAGTCCGCACAGTTGGCAGAAAACTATTCTCAATAACTTCCTGGTGGGCCCTAATACACGAATGCTTTGTATCAGTGAAATCATAGTTCTGACATTCATTACCAAACACGTTAGATATGACTGAACTAGGGAAGCAAAAAATGTGATTGCAATTTCTCTTACAAGGATTACGATTAGATTTATTTTGGGATTTACATATAAAATAAGTACGTATTCTGTTCAGTAGAAACATTTCAAAACACATCCAGGAGCAGCAGCAATAAATATGCACAGATTATTTGATTAAAAAGTGTCTCTAAAACAAATATTCAAACTGCAAAAGGCCCCGAACCAGTTTGTGAAACACTGCACCATTAACATTTGATGAAAAAAATGGGATGTTCAGAACAAGTTTGTGGGGGGTCTAAAAACTTAGTAAGATAATTTTTCCAATAACAGAATATTTAGTTTTTTACCTATTTCGATTCAGTTACAATATACTGTGTTCTGCAGCCCTGACTGTAACAAAGCGGTAAACACATCACCTGCTTTCACGGGCGTAGAGCTGGAAGAAGACGCCAAGGCAGTGCCGCAGACGAGTGTCATCCTCGGTGACAGGGTTGTACCACAGCAGAACAAGACGTGAGAACATTTTGGCACTAGCAATTCTGCCGGTGTAGAGGAGTTTGGCAATGCCCTCAGCTGCTTCTGTGCGGAGGTCTGCTATCTGTGGGCAAGCGAACAGCAGAATAACCAGAAAAGTACACAATAAACACTAAAGCTGTATTTAAACGGCAGTGCTGAACTCGCCTCGCTGTCCAGAAACTCTGAAAGCATGACCAGTGTGCTCTGAGCACTGTCCTCCTGCGCTTCCACCTTGTCGTCAGAGGGGGCGTCGTCCTCCTGCCTCTCCGGGGACTGTGAGGCAGGGGTGGTGTGAAGGGCCGCCGTGTCAGAGAGCAGCTGGAAGCCAAACATCAGCAACAGGTCGATAATAGCCTGCACAGCACTGATGCGAATCCTCACCTCGTCCAGCTGAGCAATCTGCAAAATAAGGAATGCAGAATGACGGGAATTAAGCATTTTTCCAAGTATAAAAGAGGCACAAATGATCCTAATGTGCTCCATCTTTATATATAGCATGGTATTGACCCGCCCCGCCCACTTTTGTCATAAATGCTACCAAACCGCACTTTGTTTGCGGTGGCACTTCCGGTTAAAGGGATCACATTCATTTCAAAAGGAGAATCTGATATAAAGTAGGTTGATTTGTGTAAAATGTTCAATGTTCATGTGCACCAACAAGTCAACACTCACTCGCTCACGGTAACTTCCGGAATAAGGTGAACACATGTAGGACCTACTTGTAGCAGCAGAACCATGTGGGTTTTGGCAAGCTCCATGCTGTGTAGAGCACATGTTCCCAGACACACCACAGCCATGTTGCGGACGGCGGGGTGGGCATTTGCAATAGAAGGCAAGACCTAGAAATGGAAAGATAATATCAATTCAGTCACCAGTTTCAGTGTTTACAGGTCCAGATTAATTCAATGTTGCAGTTACCAATGAGGACATAAGTGCGCTTATAGTTGGTCCAATACGAGACTTGATGTTCATCTGCTTAAGTAGCTCAGCACACATTGTGAGACACCTTAGAAGAGTTTCTGGATCATTCTTAAAGATAAAGAAATTGGCTTAGTGAATTCTGTAAGGCAAATGCAAGGATTTTAGGTTAGGATAATTCTTACCTTTTCAGCACGCGTCTCCTTGTCAGCTGGCTGGTTGCTCTCAGCAATTTCCTGAAGAATTTGATTCCTACGATTTTCCAGCTCTGTAATGGAGTCCTTGAGCTCAGCAGCTCGATTAAACTCCTGAGCGGAGATACAGTCCTCCAGAGTCTGTTTTGCTTCCATAATATGAACTTTCACCTCTGCTAGCTAGAAAGAAACAGAGTGGTTCAAGCCCAGAAAAATGTAAACATAACATTGTTATTGCTATATTAATAATAATAATCTATGCTAATGCAGGACGTAAGTGGAGCAGAGACGGGTGCGACCTCTGGCGGATGACCCTGTGTTCACTAATGTGCTGAATGAGTGGAAAAGTCTGTTAAATGCCTGTTTTTATTGCTTTTAACTTGTAATCGAATGACTGATGTGTTCATATGATGTTACAGAGGAAAATTATGTATATTGGCCTAACCTGAACTTGCTGTCGGCGGCTGAGATTTTCATCTACAACATGGCTGGCCTCCATAATCGGCTCTCTCACGTCAGAGATGATTTCTGCCACCTGTTGAACACAAAGTCACAAGAATTTAACATGGCATCATTGCATTAATGTGTTGATTGTGGCATTTCAATATACGTACACACTGAATCCTTCTTTGGTCATCTGGGATGAGGGTAAGGAGCTTTTCAGTGAGCAGTGAGACAAGAGAGAGAGGAGTCTGGGGCAAAGATAGCATCTCCTGTAGAACTGCCAGCACTTGCTTCCTGTAAACACAGAATAGGCGTAACTTCCCTTGAATTATCAAACTTTATCATCCTCCATCTCGGGGAAAGAACTGCTTACTATCCACATCTTGAAACAAAACTGTACAACTTATGATATTCATCTAAACTTCCTACTTTTCTTTTAACAATAGCAAAGGGATAATCTTTCAATGATCAGTGATCTAACCTGCTCCCCTCCTCGTTTGTGTCCAGGCAGCCAATGAGATGGATGAGTTGTTGTGAGATGAACTCTTTAGTCATGACAAGCTCCAGTTGGTTAAAGTCAGCTCTTTGTTCTTCTGACAAAACAGGCACAGCCTTTAGGTACCTGTTCAAAAGAGAATTTTAAAATGCTTAAAACACACAAGACAAAACATCAAATAGACAGGTTGGAGACTTAAATATTGGCCTTAAAGAAAATAGATGCCCTCTTACCCAGAAAGGTAGTGGGCATAGATGGCAGCATCTGGTAAAACCTGCTCCAACATCTCTTCTCCTTCGTCTCCCTTGCTCTTGATGAATTCACAAAGGGCTCTCCAGTAAAGCACATTCTCACAGCTCAGTGAATCTTCTGCTATCAGTTTCCTGTTGGAAGTATATAAATGGTACATATTGCATTTACAAAGTATTCAGACAACCATGAACTATTTGTTTTTAAAACTCTCAAATTTTACAAACACTAGTAAATCCTACCTGTCATTCAATTGCAGTTGGTGTTTCAGGAGATCCTCAGGGGCCATGCCGTCAAATATGGCTTTCAGAGTGTCCAGAGCCGTCTGAGCACAGTTCTCTACATCAAGCCGATGAAGCAGCTGAATGACATCACTGTCCAAACGAAGCAGCCAAGCTGGCAACAGACGTGAGCGAACCACTTCCCTTACCGCTTCTATAAAATACAACCAGGCCTGTTAAATAAGGCCTCTTCATGCTCACATAAACAGCTAAAATACAATGACCTGAGGTGTCACGGAGACCCTGCTGCAGCAGACTCACTCTCTGTGCGATTGTGAGAGCTTTTATGTGAACTTTATCTGCAAGAACCTGAAAAAAAACCAAACAAAAAAAACAACATTACAAACTTGGTTATAGAATTGCTTAAAGAGTAGATGGGTAAAAAAAGTTACTATTAACAGACGAATTATGGCTCTACCTGAAATGCCAACTTTCGAACATTCTCTTTAATGTCTCTGGTGCGTTTGAGCACTTTAGGGAGTGTAGAAGGAGACATTGCAATACAGGAGAGGACAGCCCGCCGCACTTCAGCATTAGAATCATTATCTATTATCAGCAAATATGCTAAAAAAACAACAGCATAAAAATAGAAATGAGTATAAAACATACAGACTTGTAGTAGACATCCAATAGGATACAAACCATTGATTGTTGGGCAGTCTGGATCTCTTGGTTGCTGCAGGCGGGTCATAGCCAATGCAGCTTGAATCCTCACATTTGGAAACTTGTCAGTGACACGGATCAACATGGCTTGATGAATCCGATCAAACAAGTCATCATCAATTTGAGCATTTTCCGCCATGCTGCCCAGGAGTTTGTTGATCAGTTGACAAACACGGAAACGTACAGCATGACTATTTGCTTTATGGGACTAATAAGGAGAAAAAGTTATAGAATAGTGATAGTGTTATAACAAATATATTGTAATTTTCACAGAAATATCATGGCCAAAATATTTAATACATTACCTCCAATAAAAAGTTGAAAATAAAACTGAGGAATGGGTGATCATCCTCAACGTCTTCCTCTTCCTCCTCAGTCTCCTCTTCGTGCTCTTCTTCTGGTTTTGCAGCAGACTGAAAACTTGTTGCAAACCTGGCAACAAATTCGATGACGTTTTCCACACAGGGCTCTCGCTTGTACACGATCATCGCATACTTGAGATAATGCACAAACTCCTCATGAAATAGAGTTTTGTCTTCAAGCTAATGTGAGACGACAAAGTCATGAACAAATACTTAGTACAAGAGATCACTTAACCGCATCATTTTGATAACAGCATTGTTTTCATTTTACCATAAACGGGAAATTACCTTGTTGTAGTGACTGTTGAGACTTGCCACCAGTTTTGCCTTGTTATGTCCTTTCTGAGCGCGTTGAAACGCCTCCTTGATGTCCATCTCATTGTCCGCAGTCATGGTCCCTTCACTGAAAACAAGGAGTATATTTTATCGTATTAACCTGGTACACAGTACATCATCTGTGTCTCCAGAGTCTTATTAGCTGCCAGCCCCAACCGCCCAGAGGCAAACAACGTAAACTTAACACAATCCTTTGAGACGCTGTTCCCGTAAGAGGTTGTTTACCGAAGTTACACTGTCATTATGTTGTATATAATATGTATGCAATGCAGTTAAAATACAAAATAACACAGGATGTGAGTATAATCTAAAAATCACCTTTTTTGTCGTTTCTTGATCCCGCCGTCTATTTTCAAATTGAGCTAACGTGAGATCTCGCGATACTACTGTACCGCGGCCAAAGGAAACACGTTTGCCCTGAGATTTGTCTGTTAGGAGGATTAGAACACATTGATTTCTGTTGTATTTGTCTGAAGGTTTTTGAAATCTGATTCACTTGAGGTTTTCTTGTAAATTGTGAGATTCAGAATTATGGAGATCAGTAATTTCAGTCAATGTTAATTTCCAGGAAAAATTATTATAACTCTTGACTAGGGTAATTAATTAGTTATAGTCTACTTCACCTACACACGACTAAACAGTAGGCATACAAGGCTTAACCCGCGGAGCTGAACAAGTTTCAATACAAGATAGGTGTGATTTTGAGGGCATTGTGGACTTGAAATTTCAACGCATTCTGTTATTCAGTGCAAAAAAAAATAAAAATGAATTTGTCAAATCTATGGGTACCATATCGTGGTTGTGGACCATCGATGGTGGTGCATTTTGAGATCAGATAGAGAAATTAGAATGTTGCCTACAGTTCAGTCTGATTTCAGTGGTAGACCTAGATGTAGGCTATGCCTCACATCCTTTGCAGGACTGTTGCCCACTTTAACAACTAGAACAGTAGGAAAAGTTTAGTTTTTCTTTTTTTCTAAAATTATCGAAACATTTTGTGTTTCCAGGCTACTAAAAATCTTTCATAGAGCAACTCTATCACTTGTTTCTTCCTGCTCCATCATGAACAAGGCCTGCCAGCGATCACGTTCGCTGACAGGCTTGGAGCCGGGGGCTTGCAGACTCGTACCTGGGCCCCTAAACGAAAAGAAGAATCCTGCGCTCGAGCCTCTACCTTTATCAACTCTGAATTGCCAAAGCTCAAAGTCACTGAGATGGCATTGGCATGCCACCAGTAAGGGGAGCCCTTACATATGCCGCTTTAATACCATTGCCAATATAGGCCAGTATAATGGCAAAAGTTGTGAGCCTAGAACAGCATGTTTTCCACATGTACTCAAGTCTAGTGTGGCAGAAGGCGATCACGCGACTAGACCGTGAGCCCCCACCTTCGCGGTGATGGGCACCGATCGCACAGATACAGCCGCGGTGCTAGGGGCGGGGCCGCACTGCAGCAGTGCGCCTGTGTTGACGAGCTCTCTCCGGTAATGTTCCACCGGATACGTACGCCCCACACCGCCCCTGTTACGAGACAGGTGGACTGTACGCCTTCATGCTTTAGCGCTGACTGTTACAATAAAACAGCTGGGACAAGTCGGTCGGCGCGAGCGCGTCCCCGATGGACTTCCAGCGTGTGACCTCCGCGAGCACCAGGCGGACCGGGGGAGAGTGGGGAAGTGGAGCAAAAGAGAGGGGCTGCACCGCCACTATACAACCAAATGTGTTCACACGAGTCGCTCGAGCTGCCGTTCACAGATGGAGTTCTGCAGACAAACGAATGAGATGCATCCATTTGAAGTTATCTGGACTACGCTGATAATTTTCGTCTGATAGACTATTGGCTCCTGGAACTTCCCCCGAGCGCGTTATGGCT
>JACM01052159.1:0-12528 GCA_000787095.1 Periophthalmodon schlosseri
CAGAAAGTTTGACGAGGGAACAGTGATTTCTTGTCCATTCAGATTCACAGTGTGCGCCCCAGATCTGCATAAAAGCCTTTGGTCTTGTCTCAGCAGTGGAGTCGCACTAACAAATGCATCTCTTTAAGACTAGCGCGCTAACACTCAGCTCAGACACACTGCGGCTGCCACTGAAGCTGGATATAGACGGGGGCCATTGTTTTAAGTGGCATCAAAAGAAGGGAATTTCAGGTAATTCGTAAACAGCAATGTTTGAGCGATATACGACCCAGAACTATTGAGAGATGATAATATACATGAGTAATACCAGAAGATGGTGACATCACTCATGGTTCACATAGCCACAGTCATTTTAAAGATGTATCTTTGGGGTAAAGACACATTCTAGAGCCATTTTTCTCTACGTAGGTCTCTACATTCATCTGTGGGAGCTGGAATCGCACTGCCAACCTGTGGGCCAGTGGGTCTGACCGCTCAACTAATGATGTTAATGTCGAGAGCGGGATTCAAACGCCAACCTTCGGATCAGTGGACATACACTCCAACCAACTGAGCTACTGTCGCCCTGTCGCTATAAAACTAAATGCTAGATTGTTGTTTGGCTAACAGGGACGAACTGCTGTCTGCAATCCTTCATCGGCCTGTGGAAAAAAACAAACAAAAAAACTCTTCTAGGAGCTATGAGACAAAGAGAAAAAAGATTATTGGTCACTATGGAGACACATCAGTTCTACTTGGAAAAAAACAATAGTTGAGGTTTATCACACGCTATCTAAGGCCTAAGAAGGTCCGTTGACATACGAACATTGTCTACATTTTCGTTTAAGTTATATTTTGATTTTCTATTGGTTAAAGCATCATAACAAACTCCTTATCATAAGCCTAAGCCCACATAAATAGTGCCATACTTTGTGTATTTGGGCCTCTTGAAAAGTCATTAGGCCCCACTTTACATTTACAGTAATCGCAGTGCAGCAGACACATAAGAATGACACTCTCACTTATACGATGAATGGTGCTGTGTAAAATATAGTTACATGATTGATTGAAGGAATAAAGCGCTGATGATTATTTACAGTTTTGGCCTTCCTTTGAAAATGCTCATTAGAGGCTGGTTTCCTGGCTGCGCTGGCCTGATAGAGAAGCTGTGAAATGGAGCGTGGAAGCGGGTTGGCCACGGTAATGACTGATTCACTTTCTGCCTATAGTAGCGACTATTCAGCTCCCAAACAACAAACAACCCAGGACAGAGGGCGAAGAATGTAACAAATCAGATAACGCTAACAGTTTGAACAACAGTCTGGAAGTTGCAGTTTTTTAAAAGCGATTTAAGAGAAGGATGCCTGACAGTGTATATTTGTCTAGTGTATAACAGGCAAGAATCCACCACTTTTGAAAAATACACATTGCTACTGACTGGGAAAAAACTATGATGCATTAATCTTACTGTATATAGCGCTTTTCCAGATGCTCAAAATCACTTTAGAACTTGCATTATTATTGTCTTGCCTAAGGACACAACAACAGTTTTTGACACTAGCGTCCCACTGTGGTGCCAGAAATTCCCAGCAGTCTACCATCCAAGTACTAACCATGCCCTGCCCTGCTTAGCTTCTGAGATCTGACAAGACCCGGCTTTGAGAAGGAGGTTTGGCTGCATATAGACACACTCTGACCCAGCCTGGCCTTCTGACAGGACAAAAACGACAGTATGGCTTATTATACTTTATTGCTCCTAAAAACTAACAACTCCATTATTACTTTTATCAAACATACATCTGTTTAATTTAAAAAAAGAAAAAATGGGACTACAGAGACTCAAGGCCAAATGCATCAATCCAGCTGTACATGTGTGCAGTTTGAGCGTGTTAATTTTGAGTGTGTTCATTTACTATTGGAATCTGTGTGTATTTTCTTCTTGCACTTGCACGATATATATGAGCTGGAGGCACTTGTGCGATGACGTGAATCACTTTTTATATAAACTAAACCCATTATTTTTCCAGACAAACTTGTTGCTTAAATGCTAGGTGTAAATATTTAAACATGTTTTGTCCGATAAAAGTATAAACGTGTACATATCTCCATTCACATTCTCTGTTGGACAAAAGCACACATTTGGGTTAAGTGCACTTCTGTCTAACTTCCACACCGCTAACGCCTGAGCCTCACATGTGGATAGAACAGATCAGCTGCATTAGGAGAGCCAATAGGTTATCTTACAAGCATTTCTGAGCATATTGATGAAGTCATTAAAATGATTAAATTCAGATTTGGTGTCAGAAACCCCGCTCCACTAAATCCTGTAGAGTTTTCCTCACTGAATGATAATCGATGTGTTACCGGGATCTTAGCTTCTGTGCTTGAAATTCATAATGACTGTAATGGACATTGTTTAAAAGGAGTTTACTGCAGATTTGTCAGAATTACTGCTATGAATATAGATTACAAAAGTGAAGAGAAGGAGTTTAAGGCAAGGCAAGCATATTCTTCTCTGGGAAGTAGAATAATTCATACGACAATTTTACATATACCAAGAACCCTGCAGATTATGATACATATGAAAATTACTTGCAGTGCAGTCAGGCCCATAAACTCACCAACAACACATATACAAAACTAATAGTGCCTGTTAATAATAGACACTCTGCATTATAGTAATAAAAGAGCCTTGAACATCAAAGTTGTTTCAGCTTCTTTCCGTTGAGGCTCCTAGCTCAAGTAAAGCCCTACCTTCCCCAGGTAGATTTTGAAAAAGCAATCCGTGCATTTGTATCGTCGGGTCTGGATTATTGTATTTCTTTGTATGAGGGGCTAGACCAGGACTCCCTGCAGCGCATACAGAATGTCCAGAACAACGAGCTGCAGCTTGTCTGCTGACAAAATAGAGACAGGAGCACATCAGGTCTATGCTGAGCAACCTGCACTGACTCCTTTTTCATATCTGGTGCATTTCAAAATGTTATTGATTGTGTTCAAATGTCTGCACTCTATGGGTCCTCGTTCTCTTTATTTGAGGGAGTTACTGCAGCCCAATACTCCACCCACAGCCCTGAGGTGAGCTGACCAGCTCCTGCTGGCTGTTCCCAAAGCCGGACTCAAGAACAGAGGTGACAGAGCTTTTTCTGTGGCAGCGCCCAGACTATGAAACAGCGCCCTCTGCCTGTCAGATCCTCTCAGTCTTTAAAACAGGTTTAAGACTAGACAGAAAACCCACCTCTTCTCCCTGGCATTTAATTCTAGCTAAACAAGATATGTTATTGGTGTTTTATTGTTTTATTGTTCTTTGCCTATGTATCGTATTAGCTCTATTTGTTTTTTTGTTGACTTTTTATGTGAAGCACTTTGGTCAGCTGAAGTTGTATTTAAATGTGTTATATAAATAACATTTAATTGAATTGAATCGATCTTGCATCTTGTATGACCACTGTATCCACTGCTTTTCCATGCCAGCAGCATTTTGGTTAGCTTTAGATACCCAAATTCCAAGCGGCAACATTGGAGCCAATCCCAAATCTGTACATATGGTAAAAGGTCACGTTTTTATATAGTGCTTTTCCACCTTCAAGGCACTCAAAGCACTTTATATCAAGGAACCACTCACCCATTCATACACCAGTGTACACAGATGCTGGGGGCAAGGTGGGCTAAGTGTCTTTACCAAGGACAAAATAACAGCATGCATCTGTGGGAGCTGGAATCGCACCGCCAACCTGTGAGTCACTAGATCTGACTGCCCAACCAATGATGTTTATGTCGAGAGCAGGATTCAAACCACCAGCCTTCGGATCAGTGGACCTGACCGCTCAACCCACTGAACTACTGTCGGCCCAAACAGCTGAAACATTCTGTGGTTGATCATTGAAATGAATGGAAAAAGTTAACTAAAGGAGAATTTCATTAACATTAACACATAAATTGTAGCATGCATTATTAAAACCCACTTGACCAAAACTTCTGCCAAAGTTAGCAAAACGGTGGCAAGTCCTGTTAAAAATTGCAAGAGTTTAGAGAGCCATTAGTCACCATATTCTTCTCTTAATGTTGATTTATATCTACTACATTACCCCTCCTATGTACTGCAGTATCAATTTGTTTTACTTTGTCCCCTTGTACGTGTATATAACCAACGTGCAACACAGCAAGCCACAGACAAACAACTAGGCCTGTCACGATAATTAATATATTGACTTTTTTATCGTTCAGTTTTTTGCACTAGGAGGGACAATTCTCTTATTTTTAAAAATAATTTTAAGCCTATATTTGGGCTGTAGTTGGTTGAATAATTAACATCTATGCCACAGTATAGATAATAGAACTAACTACTAGTGTTTAATTGGGCCATTAATGTACTGCTGGCCACATTTTACAATATGGTTCACTTATAAAAGGTTTATTATACTACTTATTTTGGCAGTGGTATAAAGTACTTTCAATATTATCGTTTATTGTGATACTTTTCTGTTGCAGTCTTAGACTGTACGAAATGAACATAGCTAACTTGCTAACCGCTGCCTTTCATATAGGAAGTGAGCATGGGCGCGCTTCCGGGTCCATTGACTCTGGCTCCAGTTCACTTTCTATTGAAAAACTGTCGCCTGTCACACATCCTGCTAAACCAGCCGTGGGGGCGGGAAGTGCGTTACCTTCAACAGCCTCACTCCGGACTGGCTCTTTGGTATGATAATCGCGGTCGGAATTCCAAATATAAAACTTGACTCCAAATTCGCCCCAATAACTGCAAGCCGCGATGAGCTTCATTTGACTGGAGCTGAACACTATGGGTGACGTCACACTCCTTTAGTCCACTATACAGTCTATGGTTGCAATACATCATGCTCCAAAATGTATTATCGTGACAGGCCTATAAACAGCCCCAGTGTGCAGTGATTTACCAAAATGTCCCTGTATGAAAATGGCTCTGGTACAATGAAAGTGGTGAGAGTAAAAGAAGGAAATAGGAGGACTTACACTGTGTTGCATTGTCCTCCACACTATCCTCTGGGAGCAGCAGTGAAATGAAGAAGAGACGGTTAATTGGACAGTGGAGTCATTTAGCGATTTAGAGAGAGGATCTGGGCAAAAGCATGAGTCTGTGAGTTAGTCAAGCACAAAGTTACACAACAAATGCTACCACACAGGAGCTAGTATTTTACTGTGTGAGATTTATGAAACCTATTTAAATACTCAAAATGGGAGGTCATCAGATGTAATCACTGTAACGAGCAAAGTGGCCTTAACTTATATTAGGCCTGTGCGACAAGGAACAGTAGTGTAATCAATGGTCATCTGGACACTGTTTTTGCAATCAAGATGTTTCGGCTCCCATCCAAAAGTCATTGAAAACGGCATTGAAAAAGCCTCTGGATGGAAGCCGGGGCATCTTGATTGCAAAAACAGCATCCAGATGACCACCGCTGAAACCTTCTCTGCAATTATATTAGATGATAATAATTATAGGGAGACGTGTCATACACCTCAGAATAAATAGGGATGAAACGGAGATAAACTGCACTGTTCTGTTGTGGTTGTGCTGCTAAACCTAGCATAAATGAAGCAAGTAAATGACATACAGAACTATATTAACAAACAAGTGAAGATGAAAATCAAGGAAAATTCCCATTCATTTTTCCCATAGACCATTTCCAAAATTTCTAGAAAGTGGTTATGTTTAGTCGGCTGGCCTGGGAACACCTCGGGGTCCCACTGTAGGAGCTGGAGGACATGTCTGGGGTGAGGGAAGTCTGGGAGTCCCTGCTTAGACTGCTGCCCCCGTGACGCGGCCCCGAATATGCGGAAGTAAATAGATGGATGGGTTATGTTTAGTGCAAAAAAACACACTTAAAGGTTAAAATCTTGGTAAGTTTCAAAAATATTTTGTATTTTTTTCCCTGAATTGTCTAGAAAGTGAATTGGAAGTTTATTTCTGAAACCAAGAGGTGGATGGAACTGTTGAGGTCCATAAAATGAATACATAAATAAACAGTATAATTATGCTAAATGAAATAATGAATTAACAGTGAATATAGATAAAACAAACAAACAAAATCATAAATGGTTCTTGGGAAACATGAAGGAGATTGTCCAACTTTTGTGGCACACGTCTTTCACAAAAACAGCTATGAGCAATGAAGGAGTGACACATGCGACAGAACCTTTTGATTATTTTAGACGTCAAATACGATCAAGTGAAAACAGTGAAAGTATGAGCAGTTATGAAACCTGCGCGCCTCAGACTGACAGTTAGCTTTTTGCTGTCTTTATTTGAAGCTGGTTCTGACAAAATGTTCAGATAAATTATTAAAGGAAACAAGAACCTGAGGATTTTTCCATAAAAGAGCGATTTCTTTTGGTTAGTTCACTTGTTTTTCTCTCTTTACATGCAGGGTTTTGATGTGTCGCGCCTAAGAATAGAGACAGCCTTGTTAGACTTAATACAGCTTGTAAAAATGACAAGCTGAAGACAAGGCACAATAATAAAAGCTGTCATAGAATTTATGTCAACTAATTACTTTGCTTCAGTGTTAAGTGAATTTAAGAGTACTCACTAATTGCTTTCAAATGAGCTTTGACACTGACTGTGGGACATATTTTATACAAAGAAAAAATGACTGTTTTATTGCAGAGAATAGGGACATTTCCCACTTTTATAATGACTTACATTTACGCCACAAATCAGTTTACCACTACCACATCTAATTGGATACCATGAGAAAGTAACAAGGAGGACCCAAATCCATATGCAAGCTGTAGTTGACCCAAAAAAGACAAAAAAGGCAAAAAAAAAGCTTAAGAAAAAAAAATATAAAACTCTTAAAATCTCGTTTTGTATTGGTTTGACATGGCCTGATAACACTGCAATAATGTTTAAGGTGCAGTGGGAGAAGTTGGAGGCTGCATTGGAGAGTTATGACTTGAATGTGTCTCTATAATTGACCTGGACGCAGCCCTCCTCCTACACCACTGCTTTCAAAGACACGGGGCACTGGAATGCAACTTTATATAGCATCAATTAATGTTTGCGAGATTTTTTCCCTCCAGTTTGTGCAGAGTTTGTAGCGTAGAACGCTATGTAATAGAGATCGACTGATATGTGTTTTTCCATGGCCGATGTTGATATCGATTGTTTAGGATCCAGCAAGACTGATGGCTGATAAGCTCTGCCGATATTTTTGGGCTGATTTTGGTAATTTTATCCAAATTGTCTCATTTGAATTTAGTACAAACCCATCTACAACCTTGTTTTACTACAAACTGAATAATAGAGCAGTGTTGTTACATTTTTGCAGCACCCTCTCTGGAATAAAGTGTTTAAATAAAGCTTTATGTATATATTCTTTGTGCATATGGAGGCAGATGATTGGCCAAACTAAAAATCGGCATCTGCTGGAGATTTAAGGCCAATAGCCAATATGTTACAAAGTGTAAATATCGGTCTGTCTCTACTATATAATCAACTCTGTAGCTGTAACTGTGCTTTGAAAAAAGGGATTTTGTCAATTGAACATAACCTGGTAACTCTGATCATATTCTATACTAGCTAGGTCTTAGTACAGCTAACTTGATTTCACAATATAAAAAGTAATGATTATCTTTGAGTTGTTCCTTTAATTATGTTAGAGCAAAAGAATATTGAATTCTCAACAGGACACATTTATTTATTTATTTTTGAGTTTTGCCACTCATCCAAGTAGCTTCTTCAGTTCTGACAGGGTTCTGATAAGTGACGCTAACTACACTGAAATTAACACGCCCCAGTTGTTTACAATAAATAGTTGAATTCTGTCAACTGAAGAATTTTTCTTCTTGTTTCTCTCTCAGCCACGTATAGCTTCTTCAGTGTTTTTGAACAGTGACTCATTTACTACCATCTGACCTTATCCCCTGCATCCTCTTCTTTCACACTTTTATTTTCTCTTTGACTACGTCAGCAGCTCTCCTGTTTGGTTTAGGCCTGTTCAAACCTAAATCAAGCTGACATCATCTAATTCAATGTAATTAGCTCTCCTGCCTCCAACTGCCCCTTAATACCACTGTCTGGTGTTTGTTCTTGTCTGATAATCATCAAACTCCCAGTTAGGTATCATGCTAATTCTCACATTCTCACTGTAACCCTTCTGGTCAACATGCATGTTCACTTCTTCCAGAACAGAGCACATAGTTGTCGTGTTTTATGTTGGTTCCATACCAGTCTGTCCAGGCTTGTTCCAGATGTGGTGGTGGGTCGTTCTTCATGGCTGAAGTGTTTGAATCGTCCACTGAATACGTCTGAGATCCCCCGAGCTGAGCGGCCGACTCCTGAGGGCTTTGGTGAACCACAGCCCTGAAACACCTGCAACCAGAACACGGCTATATCATAAGATAACGAGCAAAGAAAAGCCATTCATTTAAAGGACTCATGGAAAATGATATACACAAATCCTCCAACTATGACTGAAAAGATCTTGTTTTTCAACCTTTTTTGAATAGTGGTAAACTATTGTGTTGAAAAGATGCCACGGCACACCATCCACTCAAACATTATTCTAGAGACTGTCATCAAATAAAAACTCACATTAGAAAAATACAGAAAATGTCCCATCACTATGTCTGGCTGTTGGGGTTTTGTAGTAGTGGTTGCATTTGTGCTATTCTGCTTCAGAAGTTTGCTCAGGACACTCAGGAAAATGGCAAGTTATTCAATTCAATAAGATTTTTTTCCTCCAGTTAGTGCAGTGTTTGTATTACACAATGCTATGTAATCAGCTTTGTAGCTACAGTCAATAACCTGGTGAATTAGTGACTCAAATTAGATTTTTTTTCAAGGCACACCTGGCAATCCCTCAGGGCACAATAGTGCCCCCCGCTACACCGGTTTAAAATTGCTGAATGGGTATAGTCCTTTTCCACAATCCCCACTCAGTTCTACTTAACTCCATTGTATTTGGTAGAATCAGATTCTGATACCATGTGCATCGGGATGAGACAAAGTTTATATATTATTATATATTATTATATTATATTTATGATAAATACATTTTGCAGTTCTTGGTGTAACTCAGCAAAGTTAACCCTTCTTTGACCAAGGCAAAAATAAACACATGGGGAAAAAGTAACAAGATCATTTTCCGCATGTGTATAAATCAGTTTCATCTTGTGAGATCTTTGGGCTGGATACTGCCCACAGCATAACAATAATCAAGGAAACAATCATGGACACAGCTGCACTCTGACCAATCAGTGACTGGTGACTTGAGCTGTTACTACAAAGCACCTGGCCCCCGGTAAAGCAGGGCTAATGCAAACAGTCCATTTGAAGCAGTTTATCAGAATTCTCAGCCCGTAGTGACTGAGTCGAGGCCAGTCTATTTCTTTGAAGAATACACCTCCATTTTGATCTGAAAGTTTTGCTTTGCCTACACCACTGACATTTTCCCTTCGGATATCTTTGGCCCGCATGAGCTCACAGCAGCAACACTCGTGTGTGATAAGACAGTCAAATAAACAGTCCATCTGGATCACGTTCTCCCCTTATGTGCCAGATTAGAGCAAGAGCCAAGCACATAATGCTCACAACACCAACAGCACACATCAAGGCTCTACAATATGTGACAGTGTTTGCTTACTGTACTGTCACATTATTACTTGTTTAATCATCACATAACAGTCCTGCATAGTCCTCATTAATTCTTCTGGACACAGTGTTTGTTTAGTGCAAGTATAGGAAGCAGAAATGTCGCACCTTTAACATTATATCTGAAAAAGCAACAGGCAAAAGCCAACAAGTCCCATGTTTTTATTCATGTCATGTTGTTCTAGCATTTATCTCCCTCAGTTTGAATAGTGACTTCATTGTGTAAATATATTTACATGTAGATGGTTTGGTTGCTTAAGGCTCCGAACTGTGTCCCTGAATGCGGCGCCTCATTATGATTGGTGCTCGGCCCCTGGCTCTGTGTGTGATGGAGGACTCTAATGTGCTCAAGTGCTGTCAGGACAAGCAGCTGCCCGCTCTCTCCCATTTGTCAGTAACTCAACAAGTTTACACTCAGAACATCAGGATCGAGGCAAACAAAACACATCCTCAGGCTCTGTGGATGCAGAGGAAGTGCACTATAAAACCTGCTCATTATTATGGGGCATATGCTATGGAAATGCTTTCACACATGAAACTAAAAGATGATGCTTTTAGCCATACTTAGAGGTGCAATATATAGGGGATGTAATCTGCTTGTCTCCATGGAGAAGTTGTGGCTTTGCCTGCAATGGTTCACAGTATGACATTAAACTTATTGATCTTGTACTTATTCCGTTACAGGTGTTTTTATTTCTAAAAAATCTTCATTCATCCTTGTCATGACAGGGCCTCACCACAGATCTGCCCTGTAACCTGGCCTGGTGCAGCTGCTTGTCTCCATGGAGATTTTTCTACACTAAACATTATTTAAAGTTATAGGTTGAAGTGAAATACCAGGTGCCCAAACATACTACCATAATAATACCCAATGTTATGAGTTACTATAGCGATGATGGGGCAAAGTGTAGAGTACCTTTGCAGACACGTGCATGCTGTTGTCCTGCATGGTCATGATGGCCTCAGAGATCTTGATGTCGATTGGCTGGACCACTGCCTCGATGTTGAATGGCCCCTGCAGCCTATTGGCCACCATCAGCATCGCATCTGTCAACACAAGTTACACAGTGTCAACCGCAACATCGCCATGGAAACCTATCACTCAACAGACAGGATGCTCTTTAACAAGTTCTAAACAGGAAGCAGGTGTGCCACGTGAGGAACAATGAGGAGAAAAGCTGTGATAGCCCCAAACAAACAACGTGCTGTAGAGCAGTGTAAACAAGTGAACAGGGCTGAGACGCGCCTCAGCAGAGAGGGACTGGGAGATGTAATTAAATATCAGTGCGCTCAGCGTACAAACAGCCTATTAATAAGCCAACAACTCATCTACATACAGGCAGACACAGCCACACAGCCAATTATGCATTTTATAGAACACATCACACCACAGAGCTACTGTTGTTCACTGATGAGCAGGAAAGTGTCATTTGTTCGACATTATGTGTGATTGAAGCTGTTGTTTTTGATATAAAAGAAAGCCGTTCACATCATGTCAGTATCAGATCAGATAAAACTGTCATTATTTCCCAAATGAGCAATAGACTTTATTTATTTGTTCATTTTCCATGATCAGTTGCCCTTCAGTTAGACTCATTAGTGGAACTTGACTAACTGCACTAGCATCTTAATCACAACTGCAAAATATGAATGATTTCTTCTTTGGAAATTAAACTATGAAAATACATGCATATATCTCAACATATCTCAACTTAAAGGTTCATTATGTCACTTTTTGGGTGAAGGATCCACCACCCGCTCTTCTTCATAGAGATTATATTGCTTTGCCTGGAATATTCCACAGTATAGCATTAAACTTATATATCCCCATAAGCAAGTACACTACCAGGTCATGTCACGGGTCAGATCCGGGAGAACCAAGCCCATCTACAGTCTGTTTTTCAAGGTAGTGAGTGAGTGCAAGATATACATGTTTAATGTGATACTGTGGAACATTCCAGGGCAAAGTAATTCCATTTCCATGGAGACAAACACGTGGCACATCCCCACACCAGAAAAGTGACATGTTTTGAAAAAGTAGTGGCACTTTTCCATTTGTATTTTAATCGACTATGGATTGTGTAGTGTTAATCGTCTTTCATTACTCATTTTTGGCTAATTCGTTACTAAACCTGCGCTGCTCAGCAAATAAGGTTAACTGTTTCTACTCACAATCTGTAACCATGGAGCCTTTCATATGCTGCCAAAAAGCAATCAGCTATTTTCGACTTCTGTTATGTTGTTATTGATTTTGAGAGAAGTATGCCTCCTCCTGGTGGCTCTAATCTCATCAGAAGTCTTCCCTGTGTTTAATAAAGAGACAACAGTAGCACTTTAAAGAAGACCTTACCTTATTAGTTCACATATAGCTTGGCACAAATCAATGGCTAAAACACATTAGCCACTTATGCCACTGACTGCCACTTTTCATTTTCATTAAAACTATATTTCAATGACTGAAAAGAAGGATGCTGCAGTAGATCTGTCTGCACCGTATCTGTGGCTTAAAGAAATGGGACCACGGTAACATTATGACGGCTGACGAATTACTTAGACTAGGACAAGTTACATTACCTTTCACAAAAACGCATCAACAGAATTATGGTCAAGATTTGGCTAAAAATCCTTGTTTAAACAATTTTGGAGAAGTTTAGGGGCGACAGTGGCTCAGTTAGTAGAGTGTTTGTCCACTGATTGACCCACAGGTTGGTGGTGCGATTCCAGCTTCCACAGATGAATGCTCTCATTGTGTCCTTGGGCAAGACACTTAACCCACTTCGCCCCACTGGTGTGTGAGTGTGTGGTTCCTTGATGTAAAGCGCTTTGAGTGCCTAGAAGGTGGAAAAGCGTTATGTAGAAATGTGACCATTTACCAGTTTAATTTTACTTGTGTTGGACATGGGCAGCAGATGTGA
>JACM01072687.1:0-13631 GCA_000787095.1 Periophthalmodon schlosseri
TATTTTTATTTTATTTTTTTATTTTTTTCAAAACAGTTTACAGACTGTTCATACATGTACTGCTATGAAAGTCTTGAAAAAGCAAACTCCCCAGAAGCTGCTTTAGCTTATAAAAGGGGCCTCAGACACAGAAATACATCGACATAAATTACAATTTCAGGTCAAAAGTATTTTTCCATACCTAACTTCACCCTACAGTCCCTTTGTTTCCTCACACATTGTCCTATGTGCGTTGTGTCCATTATAAAGACATCAACTACTATGAATGACATTTTCATACTTATTAATGACATACTTGTTTGTACTAGTCACACAGCCTGTGGGGTTATGACTGAGTATAATGTAGGAGAAATTTCCTTTTCAAAATATTTCTAGATAAAGATTGTTTTATTGTACTGTCGCTTCCATTCCAAATCTCTGGGCCTTCGCATGTTATGCTGAAAGTGGTACATTTTTGCCCTTTAACAATTGTTTTCTTGTGGTGTTGTGTTTGTGAGTAGGAAACGTTACGGGAACGAGCTGAAATGTTATGGGACCGTAGAGCGTGACAAACCTCCATCCTAACTCGGGACGGTCCAACCACAGCCGCTTTTGTGTCACGCGTCTCTCAAATGCAGACGTCCCCTCTCCAAAATTCCCGTATCATTCAGAACAAAATATATAACTGAGATATTTACCTGAGATGTATAAAATTTTGGCGCTTCGATTGTTGGTTCTGCAGAAATTCGCCCTGTTTCTCAGTCCTCTGTGCTGTTTTTTCCCCCATTTTTTTTTAACAAGAGCCACCGTGACTCTTTTAACCCGAACGGAGCGCGCGTTTCTCTGACGCACACACACACTACATTCATACTAGGCAATGTGGGTTAAGTGTCTTGCCTAAGGACACAACACAGCCCCGCTATGGTACCTAACATTCCATCTCCATTCCTTACACCACCAACACATGCATTTAAAAAAATCACTTATTTGTCTGTGCTTGTCGAGTGGTTTTAAGAACGGATCGGGCAGCGTGCTCCCATGCGCTCAGTGGTGTTATCAGGATTAGGACTGGGAGGTCAGGGGTCGTGGAGTGGTCAGCGGAGCGGTCAGTCCCGCTCCATCAATGACTCATTCGGGACAGTGTTATTCAAACATGTCTGACGCTCCGCTGGTACTGCTGATGGATGGCGCTCGCCTTACCGCTATCTGTGTGCGTGTGCGCGTGTGTGAGAGAGAGAGTGTGTGTTCTGTTTACGAAGAAGATCTACGCGCACACAGGCGTAAGAGGGGTCTGTCCACTGTCACCACTGCGTGTAGGTGTGCACGTACGCACGATAAAATGCGGGGACTGAAATGTGTACGCAGTGACTTCATTCGTCTTTTGCTTTGTCAGAAACAAAAATCACGTCCTAATAAGGTAAGTCCTTCAAGACGGGATACACAACATGGCTTAAAGTTAAAGAGGGTTAATACACTTATGTGAAAGTGCTATATTTGTCGAAACAACGTACTAACATTGTTTCAGTTTCAATTTCAAATATTCATAAAACCCCCTCTTTAATCTATGAGTTAATTTTGGTTAGGATTCAGGTTAAGGTTAGGCAAGTAGTGATTTTCGTTAAGGACAGGATTAGTATTGTAATTAATATTTAGTTAAAGGTCCCATATTACACAAAATAGATTTTTATGAATTTTAAGCCATGTTATAGTGCTGTTACCTCCTCAAAAACATACCCGGGGTTATGTTTTGTTTCATTCACACATGTTTGAGTAAGCCTTTATTATTATTCTGTCTACGTCTCCAAAGCTCAAAATGCTCTGTTCCCCCTTGTGATGTCATGTAGTGATAGTTTTCAAGTTAACAGCTACCGTTTACATTTAGTTCAGTGGAGATCGGCATTGTCAGGGCTGAAATCATCTTAATGATACTAGTGAAGGTGTGTGGAGTTAAAAAACACAGTGGAGCACTTCCTGTTTAACCACATGACATCACAAGGCGGAACAGTGTTTTCCGTTTGAGAGAAGAGCTCAGCCTAAATATGCAGGGTTTGCGCGTTAAACGTGTGCGAATGAAACGAAACAAAAGTCTGGATATGTTTTTGACGAGGAAACAACATTGTAACGTAGATCAGAAAACAGCGTAATGTCGCCAAAAAGCATGGAAACCAAACTGTGTGTTAGAGAGAGAGACAGGGAGAAAGAGAGAGAATAGTGAGTAAGAAAGAGTGAGAGAATGCGTTGTGTTTACGTAGACGATCTTCGTGCACTGGCACCGCGATACGAGACGAGGCCGTCTTCCGTCAGCTCTGCTCTTCATCAAACGCACAGCAGCTAATGGACACCGGGTATTTGTAACTAGAAGCCCACCATCTGTCTCTCTCCAGGAGCCGGTGAACGTGCGCAGACGGAGAACAGGCACTGACATAATTTTTTATACACTGTGACAAACTATGGGACAAACCGGCGTTGTTTATCCAAGGGAATTCTGGCTTCTGTGGATGAGGAATCAGGCTACTACTGTCTGTCTATTTGTTATTATACTTGGCGCAGCGGTGAGCGCAAGAGCCAAAGGGTCCCGGGTTCAACTCTCTGTGCAGAGTTTGCGTGCTCTTCCTTTGTCTCTAGTAGGATTGTAATTATCGAAAATCAGACACTAACTGAGACTAAAACTAGTATCGAAACTAGATATAATTTGAGCAGGTATCGATACTGAAAAAAGATACTAAAAAAGTCACATTCACAGGTTTTAAACTACAGAACATGTATAAGACCACACAGACTAGTAAACACCCATAAACCACTATGGAACCTACCTGGACGACTAAGGGATTACACAGATATAAGGCCACATGGTAATATAAAAGAAAGTACGACCATTTATGTTGAAAATCACATTCTATTGTCTAAAAGAGACTGTTTTTATTATCATTGTGTTAAGAGAATTGGTATCGAGTATCGAGTCTATTCCTTAGCATCGAAAATGAGTTTGAAATTTTAGTAAACGCAGTTAACACTAGTCTCCGGGTTCCTCACTAAAAACGCGCGTAAATTGTCAAGCGGTAAAACGGTCACATTTATACATAGCGCTTTTCTATTTACAAGGCGCTCAAAGCACTTCGCCACAAAGAACCACTCCCCCACTCACACGCACACATTTATGCGCCATTGCTCGGGGCAGGCTAAGTGACTTGCCCAAGGACACAATAATAGTATTAATCTGCGGGAGCTGAGATCAAAACGCACCACCGACTAAACTACTGATGCATATCTCCCCACGGTAGCACTGGAAAATGAGACAGAAAATCTTAATGGGACTATTCTGGTTAAATAAAAGTTTAAAAAAAAGAAATAAATACAATTAAAATTAAATCAGATACATTTAAGTAGGGCTCTGCAATTAACTTCATTAAATATTCCATGATCAAATCAATTGTGAGAGTTCATATTGACATGGTCTATCAGCCAGAAACATTCAGAGTAATACAAAGAATTTTTGGTGTTTAACAGAATTGACAGTCGGGTTTATTAGGGCTGCACAATATAGTATCACAATTAGGAATGCACTGGCATAATATTCTGGTATCGGATCCCGGCGTCGATATTGATTAACTGGACAATGTTGGTTCAAAACACCTTGCAATATTTATTTATTTCTAAGCTGTTCTGTAGTTAAAATAACAGTTACAAGACACATTTTGATAATTATTACCATACGCCGATTGTGTTTAAAGGAAATGAATGATATTTTCAGTTTCTGCCCTAGTATTGGTTGAAATCGGGTATCAGCAGACACATAAAGTAACGACATCGGTATCGGAAAAAAAAAAAAAAAAAAAAGCTGGATCGGTGCATCCCTAGACACAGTCAAATCAAACTCACAATTGGCTACGATTATTTAGATAATAAAGAGATTTGCTTTCAAAATTGTGCAGCCCTCGTGTTCATTTGTAAAGCCATATTTATTTGTTCATGATATTTTGCCCGTTCCTAATTCAAACTAGTCAAACTGCTTCCATACAATTAACTTTTTGCGATAAAACTTGCCTCTGTGTTCAAATTGCAGCGAACATGTTCTTCTAGCTGTACTCCTCAAAATATGCCACTTTCTCACAACTGCTAACTCCAAATGCATTTCAAGTCGTGGTCGGGCTAAGCTGCTGCTGCTTGGACAAACAAATGCAGCGCTCCCTAAGCCTCACAATCACACAGGAGGTGCCCGGCCTCGTGTCCATTTGAAAAACACATTAACTCTGAGCAGATAAGAGGAGACTATTTCTGCTCTGCGCTAGTCCACGTGGAGACGCTATCCCAGCCACAGTTATCTGCACTGAAAACTACTGTAGGACTCAGATTTCATCACAGGCTATAGTCGTTTTAATATGCAGATTTTGTGATGTGAAAATAAGGTATTTTGTTTGGAATTTGGAATTGGAATTATGGAATTTAAATGGCGTGAGACATTCTGTTACTTAGACAAATGTTGGCTCTAAATAAATGTATTACGTCAGCGTTTTCCATCTAAATATTTTATAAACATTAAAAAAACATTTATTTTTAAGGCATAGGACGCATCTCCAGATCGTGAGCTAGTCGTGGTCAGGGCTGCCTTACTGTAGCTGGAGGATCTGACCCATGAATGTTTTGAGTTGATGGAGAAAACCCACCATACCCAGGGAGAACATGCTAACTCCACGCAGAAAGGCACAGGCGACCCGGGAATCAAACCCGGAACCTTCTTGCTATGAAGCGTCAGCGCCACTCAGCCACCATGCTGCCATAAAAACCCACATCATTTGCTCCGGATCAACGCAAAACAATCTGCGTAAGCAAGAAGACAAACGGAAGTCAATATTTCACAACATTCTTCCTTTCTGCAAATTCAAAATGCGCTATGTAACTTTTCTGATGGGGAGTCCTTCACCTGCTTGTATCCGTGTTTCCACAATTTGGCAATAAACTTACATTTGGCTCTCCATAAAGCCAAGCAGGTGCCGTCACCAGACCAATTTATAGGAAAGATCTGTGGAGAGGCGACCCTGCTTACTGTAAGAAAGCAAGTTTTTCAATATATATGTTTTTCTTTTAGCAATGAAAACACCTGTAATTAGGTAAACACGAGATTAGTGCATTCCAGACAAAACAATTAAATCTCTGTGGCGGCAAGCATCAGAAAAGTTGCACAGTGCAGCTTTACATTGCATCCTCCTGACAGGTTGCCCCAGCGACAAGATATATTACGTAAAATTGACTCTTGTGAGCTTTAAGTCATGTTATAATGCTGTTACATCCTCAAAAACATAGTCGGAGTTGTGTTTTGTTTCATTCACACATGTTTGAGTAATGGTGCATTATTAGTCTGTCTGCATCTCCAAAGCTCAACATGCTCTGTTCCACCTTGTGATGTCATGAAGTAGTATTTTTCAAGTTAACGGCTACCTTTTACCTTTTGTTCAGGAGAGGGGCTGAAATCATCCGAATGATTCTTGTGAAGGTGTACGAAATTTAAAAACAGTGGAGCACTTCCTACATTACTACATGACATCACAAGGTGGAATCAACTATTTTCAGATTGACGGAAAAAAGCCTAAATATGCAGGATTTGTGCGTCATCATGTGTGAATGAAACAAAACACAACTCCAGGTATGTTTTTGATGAGGAAACAGCATTATTATAGATCCGAAAATATCGTAACACGAGCCCTTTAACCTTAACCTTATTTTCAACCATCAAAGTGTTCATGGACATTGTTACTGACATAAATCATCAGGTCTCACATTCTACTGTCTGAAACATAACCATTCCCACTCCCACTATTCTTCCACCTCACACCACCTCACCACTGGGAACACAGTCCAGATGTCAGGTTTGGGAGGCTCATTGGTCATTCGGTCAACCGGGGGCCCCATCTGTTTACCCCTGTGATGGACCCGAGGGCCCCCAACCGCGGCCAGGGTAGGGGGGATGAGGGAGGGGCAGGGGCCGCAGGGACAGTGATTTATACAAACTCAAGTAGAAGTGAAAGAACAGAAGTATGAGGAGGGGGTAAAGCAAGTGCTAGTGTGAAGCTGGTTAAATGCCCAAGGCTCTAAAGAGTAAGTGAATGAGTAACCCAACAGGAAGACGGTTACAGGAGACTGAGCAAGCATGGAGGTGAAGATAAGGTTAGTGCTAGTTTGCTCCAGAGGGACGGTCTGCTGTGATTGGTCATTTTAACTGATGAAGTTTAGGAACAGTGGTAAGAGTAGTGATCCCCCAACCCGAAGGTCGGAGGATGGATTCTCGCTTGGACCAAGTTCTGTCGTGTCCGTAGGAAAGAAACTTCGCCCACATTGCCTCGTATGAAAGTGTTGTATGTGTGAATGATGGTGGTAGTCGGAGGGGCCGATGGTGCAGATTGGCAGCCTCACTTACGTCAGCTACAATAGTATTTTACCACCACCGAGTGTGGAGTGAATAAATAATGACTACAGCGTAGCTCTTTGAGAGGCTTTGACATGCCTGTAAAGTGCATTACAAGTGTAAGGCATTATTATGATGATTACGGTTAGGACTCTGATTACGGTTAAGGTTAGGTTATTGTTAAAGATCCTATAATACACAAAATGGATTCCTGTGAGCTTTAAGCCATGTTAGAATGTTGTTACCTCATCAAAAACATACCCTGAGTTGTGTTTTGTTTCATTCACATGTGCTTGAGTATTCTTGGTTTATTAGTCTGTCATCAGGTGATAGTTTTAAAGTTAACAGGTATCTTTTACCTTTATTTCAGTAGAGATTGGCAATTCCATGGCTAAAATCATCCAAATGATTCTAGTGACAGGCACAGAGTTTAAAAACACAGTGTAGCACTGTATTACCGCATGACATCACGAGGTGAAACAGTGTTTTCCGTTTGAGAGAAGAAATCAGCCTTAATATGCAGGATTTTTATGTTAAACATGAGTGAATGAAACAAAACACAACTCTAGTTATGTTTTTGATGAGGAAACACCATTATAACATAGATCAGAAAACAGGGTAATATGAGCCATTTAAGTTTAGGAACAGGATTAGTAAATGTTGTGCTTCCCCCAGGGAATATATTAAAGCAGCACTTTTTGACAGAATTAACCTGCTTGCATCTAATAATTATTAAGTATTTGTATTTCTCCTCAACACAAAAGTAAGCGTCAAACCACAACAGCCAATCATTATCAGTGCTAGTGCAGCCTCTGCAGCTCAGAGAGTGAATTCTGGAGGTTCTGAGCTTTCACATGAGGCCTGTCCATAGTGAGAATGAGAAAAAAACTGTATGTGTCCTATATCTGCAGGTTAAAGGGCCCATATTATGCTATTTTCTAATATATGTTATAAAAATGTTGCCTCATCAAAATCATACCAGAAGTTGTGTTTTGTTCCTTTCACACATTTTTAACACACAAACCCTGCATATTTTAGTTTTTCTCAGATATGTAGAGAAGAAAGCAAACAGAAAACACTCCACGTTGTGATGTCATGTGGTCATACAGGAAGTACTCCACTGTGTTTTTAAACTCCACACACCTTCACTAGAATCATTTGGATAATTTCAACCCTAGAATTGTCAGTCTCTACTAAACTAATGGTAAAAGGAGCTGTTAACTTGAAAACTACTGCTTCACGACATCGTAAGGTGGAACAGAGCATTTTGGAGTTTTGGAGATGTAGCCTGACTAATAATAAAGCGTTACTCAAACGTGTGAATGAAACAAAACACAACTTCAGGTATGTTTTTGATGAGGTAACAACATTTTAACATGGCTTAAAGCTCATAAGAGTCAACGTTGTGTAATACAGGACCTTTGCGGCACTGGAAACCCAGGTTCAGATATGACTGCGATTTTGATTTTTTTTTTTACTGTAAGAGTACTTTTCTATTGATAACACTGTGCTTTTCCATGAAATATCCAGAAGGTGAATTCACAAATGCTGAACCTGATGTTGAACCTGATCAAATGTTGAACCAGATCAACATCCAGACAAAAACAACAGACAAATGGATGGCTGCACCCAAAGCATGGATTGGACAGACACTTTATATTAAAATACGCCAACCAAATGAGGGTGCAACTGTTTGTGGTAGCACATTCAAAAATGTGGAATTTCTTTGTCTATTAAGAAAAGTCCCTTTCCACATCCAAAGCTCTCAGTAACATAAGCCGTTATGTCACCAATAGATGGGCCTACAGCTGCACTAGACCTGGTTATTGCCTTCAAGTCCACATTTTTACAAGTGTTCCCCTATTCAAGGACTTGTTTTACTATAGAATGTTTGAATTTTTATTTATTCAAAGTTGTTCTGTGGTTACTTGAGAGATAAATAACAGCTACATAACACATTTGGATCAGTTTTGTCTTATTTTAGTTTAGTTTAGAGGGAATACATTTTATTTTCAGTCAAAGAGGTATCAGATGCTTTTCACCACTTTTTCAGACCTTGACAATGGTTGAACAGAGACGGCATTTACTATTGCAAACTTAACAGAGTGAAACTAAAGCTTCAGAGAGGCCTTGAGTGAATAATTGGCTGGACAACATTCACACGACCTTAATTGTATTTACAGTCTGTTTCTGAAATGTTATACACCTAAAAACAACCGCGGTATGGATATTAGTTCCACGTGCCTTTGAGCGCTTAATATTTGATTTTTTCAAAGAGTCTATGGGAAAAATGAGTGGAAAATTTACTATTGGAACTGGGGCGGACTTCGAAGTGGGCAGGACTATTGCGCTCTATTTTGTCCACGAATCAAGATGTGAACATTAACAACAGACCAATCAGGTGCCTCCTGAGGTCGCTTGTGCTATCGTTACCAACTGGTTTGATTGACAGGAAGTTGGGCTCCATTTCCAGATCTCCAAATATGGTCCCTGGTTGCAGATTAGTCGCTATAACTGCTCGCCTCGACTGATTTAATTTGGTTGCAACCGAACGCTACGGGTGACGTCACACTCACTTAGTCCATTTCTTTATACAGTAAACGCTTGCACCACTACTTCCCCAGAAATATATCAAAGTCCCAATTTCACTGCTAAACGCTCACTCAGATGCCTGCTTCACATCCATTTCTGACACTTACAACTAGCTCCAATAAACCACTCACATTACTGTACTTTCTTAGACATACCCTGCCCAGATTTCACACCGGGCAATATGATTTTAATCTGTCCAAAATGTCCGCTCCGCCTCCCGCTCGCTCGCACGCGGCCGGAGCAGTGGCCATTTCGAGACCTCACGCTGGGCTTTTGAGGCGTTCAGGGCCGCGCGTTCATGCCGGCGCTCGGGGGGAACAATGGAGGAACGCTCGACTCAACCTGGGTACAGCGGGAGAGTGACGGGCGGACGTTACCCAGCAAGTTTTGTGTGGGAGCGAGGGAGGGAGAGTGGGCAGCGGAGAGAAAGAGAGAGGGAGGGAGGGCAGGGTCAGCGCGGAGGAGAGCTGGCAGGTCTAGAGAATGAGAGAGTAATGAGGTTTAATACGTGAGCGAGTGTCAGATCCAAGCGACTGTCATCTCGTTTGACTGTCAGGGTGAATGGCGCGAGAGTACGCTCAGAGTGAACAGCACATGCCAAAGTGGAATAGTCAGGAAGTACAATTAACACATTTTCGCTTCACTAAAAAATGATCAAAAACTCTCAGTACTGCAAAAATACCACACGCTGCCGAACGTCTACGCGTCTTAAACTGCATGTGACGGGTTTTTCGAATGTTTTTCTAATTCTGACGTGGTTCGGTGGGATAGTACCTGCGCTAAATATTTATCAGTTAGTTTTGCATCAGTTAAGTTGGCAGTTTGTGGAAAAAAGTAGAAAATTAAAGTACAAAAATACAGGAAGTAGTGCTGAATTATAAAAAGGAACACCTCTACCTATGTCATCATCACCAAAAACGCAGACATGATTTACGCACAAGTAAAAAGTCACATTTATTTATGGAGCTACCTGGACGACTGAGGGATTACACAGATATAAAACCTCAAGGTAATATAAAAGAAAGTACTACAATTAAATGTTGAAAATCACTCAATTGTCTAAATAAGTAGTGTTTTTTTTTATTATTATCATCGTGTAACAGTATTGAGTATCGAGTCTATCCTTGGTATCGAAATCGAGTTTGAAATTTTAGTATCATGACAACCCTCACACATTTAGAGATGAATAAACCAAATGAATATTACTGAAATAGTGAAAACGATTAGAATCCTCCACCATTCTCCGTTCACTGAGCACAGCCAACTCAGCGCCGCAGATATCGCTTGCACTGGATACAGACAGCGCTCAGTAAACACGCTATCGCCGCTCTCTCCGCTGCGGCTAATCAAACGCTCCCTCCGTCAGCGCGTCACCACTCCAGCCAAGCTCATTCAAACGCACTTATTTATTCAATTAAAGGAGACAATGTCGAGGCCCAGAATTCATTCCTTTTAACTGCTGCCAGCGCAATATGGCCGCTCCCACATCCATATTAAAGACCCCAGTGTTTTCATTAAAACGCACACAGACAGCACAAAAAAGCACTCGCTCAGTTGGCCTAAAAGAATATACGCACACATACACACACGCGCGCCGCACACACACAACCTGCAGCTGTTTTACTCACGTTTATTATTCAGGAAGGATGATATTGGGTAAAGAACTCTTCAATATGGATTGCAAGTCAACATGTGAATTATCAGGAATATTGTGTTAGTCGTTTGAAAGCGCGCCCTGGATGAGAATGTATTGGAGGGCTTATGGATTGGTGGGCGGTTTGGGTGGGGTGACCTTGACAGTAGAGGACAAATAGAAAAAAAAAATGGGTCAAGCGCATGGGGTACAGACACAAAAAAACATGTGGTTATCAATACAGAAGTAGGGCTTAAAGGTACAGTATGTAAGTTTTAACACACCACCTGGAGATGCAGGCCCGCTCACAGTAAAGACGGGATGATGGGGGGTGTACTATTGGAGTGAGGAGGGTTTTGGGGGTTTTCATGAGACAAGCAGGTGGTAGACCTTCCACCGGAAAACATAGCGCCTAGTGCTCCTTTAAAATAACTTAGGAGAGCTATATTCGTTGATTTCATGCAGACTCACGATGCATGCATTCTCCTGCTCTTCCTGCTTCTGTTCTGTCCCTCTGTTTCCTTTTCAGTCTAATAACCAACACCTAAGTTCTGACAAGTAGCCTAAATATAGGTCTAATTTTTAATCATACTGTGGACAAGAAAACATGAATGAAACAAGCAGAAAATTACCGATCGCTAATTAGGATATATAATCAGCTGCATTTAACATCACAAATGAGTCCAAACTTTCACCCATTATATTTAAATGATCCCTGAACGTATCAAGACAAAATTAAAAACTCCCAAAGAGCTAAAAATCTGCTCTTTCTGGCTGAGGCCAGGTCCTGTGCCCCTGCTTCCTCCTCTGCCCAGCGCACGGACTACAAACACTGAAGCTGCCTCCATTTTGACGCGCTCAGAGCACAGAGGACGGAACGAGACTTACAGAGCCAACAGCTCATGTAGTACTATTAGCAAATACATAAGACAGACAGGGAAACCGTGCAGCAAAGGCAACGCCAGATTCCATGTTGTGACGAGCAGGGTGGCTGTGAAAAGTGGGCGGGACCATATCGCTCCGTTTCAAAAGTAGGGGGACCTGAATGCATGTGACGCCCATGTAGTGAGCTTTTAAGAAGATGGCTCAGTTACGTAAAGGTGCAATATGTACCTGATGGGTGCTGGTGGACCCAACAGCTACTATAATAAGGAAAAGAAGACAAGAGAGATCAGTACGTTTTACTCGCGAGGAGAACGGACAGAGAGGAAGCCCCAGTACGTCACCGAGTACAATCCACTCTGTGCGCTCTGAGTTCTCTGCCGCTCAAGCTCGCTTTTTATTAGTTGTTCAGGCCCCTAGTTACAATACACCACTGTTGCTTGTCCATGGAGATATTATTCCTTTGCCTAATATTCCAGAGTATGGCATTATCCCATGGACACACACACACAGTTGATGCAATAAATGCTTCTCATAAAAATACATATATAGAAACGTAATCAAAATAAACAGGACTTATATGTAATTCTATATTTGCTATACCTTTTTATATTTTGTTTCATTACATACTGTTTGTTTTTCTAACTGTCTATTGGTTAAATAAACATTTTTTGAGCCCTGCGAGGAGACCGCTGTTGTGATTTTGGGCTATACAGAGAGAAAAAAAAAAAAAAAAATTCTGTTCAAATCTTTTAGTTGAATCCAAGGTGGTTTCACAAACATAATCCCCCTTTTCCCAGACATGTCCAGTCAGATCAATAGTGTCTAGATGAATTCAGTAACATTTACTGAGTGCAGACACGGGGGGGGGAGGGGCTGTCTGCTCTGTGCATGATGAACGTTTAGGCACTTTGACGCCACTTGTTATACTCACAGACTCAGAAGACTAGAAAACAAATCGAGGGAATATTAGAAGCAAACGTGGCTAGCAGGAAAACAGTTCAACAAGCTTAAAATAATGAATAATATAATGGAAAATGCTTGCACTTAAAGGTTAAGGTATTGATCCTTTGGGGAAATTCATTCTCTGCATTTCACTCACCCTTTCACTCACCCTTCAGGTAACACTGGGGCAACCTGGAGCAGTTTTAAGTGAATAATATGGTACCGCCTCTTCTCTACTGTAAGAAAAAGACATATTATGCTTTTGTCTGTTATATAGACATAATCTATGACCACCGTGGATCATTGTGTTAGAATGTGCAAATATTAAACTGTAATATCCATCTAAAACAATTGAATAAAATAAACAAGTCCGCTGACTTTGCGTTAGAAAACTGTGGTGCCCAATGGGAGCTGGTGTCGCCGTAAACGTCATCACAACAATGAAGAACTGTGAAGCTGTTGGCATCTCCAGTGGAAAGCTGCAGATCACACAAGTGAGTAGAGGATTCTTTTTTGTTTGTTTGTGCCAAAATGACTATGTGACGCTGCCGAATCCTACGTGTATCACTGAAAATTGAAGAACAAAGTAAGTAGAGAACCATGGGCGTATGCCAGTGGCGGTGAAAACAGGGGTTGATAGCAATATGGTGCCTTGAAAATAAGCAATTAAAGTTTGCTCAAACATGCGCAGATCACTCTAAATCCAACTTTGAGAGGGTAAATGAGAAGGGGAAACAACTATAACATAATTAAAAGCTCACAAATGTTGATTTTGCATAATAGGTCTGCTTTAAACATGTCAGTGTAAGAGATAAAGCACCGCAGGTGTTTTTGACACCGATACTATCAGTATTATTCATGGCTTAAAAAAGTCCACTTTGCATAAATTTGCCTCTTTAATGTCAAAATGGATTCCAATGATTTTCCCATCAAATGTCCACTCCCCATGCAGCCAGACAGCTCCCCCTATAGAGGGCTCACTTTGGCTCTGGTCCCAGCCAAGTGCACACTAAGCTCCCAAACTCCATCACGCCTCTGGCCCTGCTCCAGACGCATAGGTTCTGTCTTATTCTAGTTTTAGTTTTAGTCTTGGGCTTAGTCCGAACCTGAGTCCAGGGGGAGTTCTGGTCTTGGTTCGGGTCTGAATTCTTATCTTAAGCCTTGCATCAACTGCACAATTGTATTATTATTATTATTATT
>JACM01072694.1:0-32625 GCA_000787095.1 Periophthalmodon schlosseri
CTGAATAATCACAGTTATTGATTAACCTAATAACCTTCACATCCCTAACAGCAAGAATGTGAGTGATATCTCATAAAGGAATCATTTAAATTGTTCACTGCAGGCTACTTTCATTTTAGCTTACTCTAGCAAATATTTATTTAGTGCAACTGTATATCCCCTAATGACTAGAATCAGGCAAGAGTAAAAAATTATTTAAAATGCATTTATTGGTACAACAGTGATGGATTGTGAATAATAATAACCTTAAAAACGACAATAATAATAATAATAATAAGTACATTTAAATGTGTGGCTGAATAGGCTAACTGCCATGAATTGTAAAACAAATCATATAAATGGTTATATGGTTTAAATTTTTTGATTTCCCATTTGAAAACAAAATGGGCACAAGTTACATGGATTTACACAGACCGTGAGTATTTTATTTTTGCATTTTTGTCCTGCCCAGACTAACAGCCTATGTCCCCACCAATCCTGAAGTCAAACTCACGCCCTTGGGCTGCAGCGCTGCACCTGGACCCTGCTTATGCTCTTCTCACATGGGGCTTATTACCATGGACAACTCCAGCCGCTGTCCATAAACACAATCCCTGCCATTCTTCTATTAAACACCCACATTATGTTGGTCTTTTAAAAATCTCACAGCCTAAATAAGTTTGTTTTGTAACCTAAAAGAGAAGGCTAGCATATTGTTGTTTCAGGTAAAAATATTCCATAGGCCAATAATATTTAATGGGGAGAAGCCTAATGAATACTGTTCAAATGCACATTTTTCTAGATGGAAGAAGGTTGTGTTGGCTAAAGAAAATCTAAAGCAAGAAAACCAGTATGACATGGAGATAATAGAGATTTTATAGAATACCTAGGCAAAGTTGTAACATATACAAACTTTATTTTTTTATGACAAGATTTACTTGCATTTACATAAAAAGGAATCAAACATCAAAATATGAATCTTTTGATATTGGTGAGATATCGAAATTTTCATTTAAAAATGTCAGATTTATTGATTCTGTGATTCTGTTTTTTTGTCACTGTTTTGTATCATACAGGTGCTACTTTTCCTTCAGATCAATTAAAAGCTGTTCCATTTCGGATTAGATAAAAATGAAAATAAGTGGTATCAATCATTAAAGAGGCAGTGTTATGCAAAATATATTTCTTACTTTATTTTTTTTTACCATGTTATAACGTTGTTCCCTCATCAGAAACCTGCCTGAAAAGGTTTTAGATGTCATCCATGCATGTTTGAGTAATTTAGCGATCTTATTCAAACCCTCCTTACGGTTATCTGTAAAATTCTGTGCAATGCTCAGCCCACAAGCCTACGTCACCCATGCTCCCACACAGCGATTCTCCATAAATATACAAAAAACATGATATAAAACACAAAAATATGACAAACCTGATGCGACGTGCACTAGTTTCATTAGCGGGACATACGCTGATTGTGTTGTGATAGTGCTCTGAAGGGGGAGTGACTTAACGCAAGGAGCAAAAGGAGGGGAGAGTCAGAGCATCAAAAATGAAAGTGAAACTTATAAAACATGTTAATATATAGCATTTTCAAAACATTCCTCTTTGCCTTTTTCTGAAACATGTCATTTAAAATAATAAGCATTTTACACTGAATACACATCCAGAAGAACCATCTTTGCTAAATACACTTTAGACAGTATGCGATATATGAAAAGTATCTCTCTTGTCTACAGTTGCATAGCCTCTGCTTGCTGTACGTTTTACTGGGCTCCTAATTATGGAGGCTCCTCTCCTCCTCCGTCTGCAGCACTCCGGAGTGTCTTTATGCTCTGGCTCAGTGCGCTCCTAAAACGCTCCAGCACACTCCATTCAAATCTCCAATTGAGCCGCTCTGCCTCCAATTCCCTTGACACCATATAGCAGGATTTCAAAGGACGACAGCCCAGTCTTCAGCTTTCAAAATTATATAGATTTCGACATAATCCCTAACCCAGGTGCTAAGACTATTTTCATTCGTTCTTCCAAAATTCTGTAAGCACCATTTGGTTATGTATAGTCCATAAACGGAATTATCTCTGACAGGGATATAAAGTGAAGCTGTGTACGCATATCTGTGTTATCCAAATGTCGTCATTGGTAAAGAGGTCACCTTATATGGAAATAACACAGTGTGCTTTTTCCTTCTAAAAGCTAAGTCCAAGCTATGCATAATTGAGACTTGGGCCATATGTTTCACAGTCTGAGTTCAAATCAGGGTCATGTGAAACTGCCTGTATGAGCCAGGGGCTGGAGTGTGTTTTACTGAGTGTTGGGCAGACGTCGGCTAAGAAACCTAATTAAGAATATGCCAGAATCTCTCATAATTTACACTCAAGTAAAAGCATGATTTTTAAATGATTATCTGTTAGAATTATGATGTTACTTACAGTAAGTACAAGTGCAATAGTCAGGCTCTAATAACATGTCACATTATGCATCTTTATGAAGGTTATTCTTGCATCTATTGTCATACCTGAGCTATAGAATAATGCACCTCTCACTAGAGTGGGGAAAAGCAGCATGTATTCTTGTATTGATACTTTGCAGTCACATCACACTGGAGGTGTATCTCTGTGGTGGAATGGTCAGCAGATACCATGGAGACACAGTGCACACATTAGGAAACACTGCCAAAAAAGTTTAGCTGAAAACATTAAATCAAAAAATCAAAATAGATTTAAACAGCACATTTTCAGGAGTCTGTGATCAATACAAGTGCTCATGATCCTGTTTTCAACAAAAGAGTGAGAGTGACTAACTGAAAAACTGTTCGCTAATGCTAGCTAGCTTGTGACTGTAATGTTATTTGAGGGACTTGTTTAACGGCACAAATCAGATCTACTGTTGTAATTCCAGCTAAGTCAGCTCTTTATGGTCAGATTGTGTTAAAACAAAGATCAGACTAAAGTCTAACAGCTTCAGACAGAGCAGTACCTCTAGTTAGCACCACACCCCCAGGAAATGTTGATGATATCTCCTGCAAAGTATCAATATTAGAGTGCCCAGAGGACACCCACTCACAAATAGGGAGAAATGTGCAAACTGCACAGAAAGGCCTTAAACGGCATGGCATTAAACTTATCTCCAAGGAGACAAGCAGGTGATACCACCAGGCCAGGTCTGATCTGTGGAAAGGCAAGCCCACTCAGAGGAATTATGCATGTTTTTCAAGCAATAAAACAACTGTTGACCAATCAAATAATGTTTAACGACACTATGAGATATCAGCTGTATAATCTCCATAGAGCCATTCAGACAAGCAGGCGGCAGACTTGCTAGCAGAAAGGTTACAGAGTGCACCTTTAAAAAGCAAACTTTGTGATTATGGTCTGCATTTTGACCTTTTGAAAGCCGAGCCTTTTCTTAACTGAAGTTGCATGTGGCATTATAGTTGAAGTGTAATTCTTTTTTACTGGCTCACTTCAGATGCTGATTGCTCTATTGCATTTCAAAACTGACAGAGCTCTGATTGATTCGTTCTGAGTCTAATCCACTTGCAGAGCCGGGCCTGTAAACGTGATTGTATTACTCGTGTGATTAAATTACTTGTGAATGACAGGGCCACAATGAAATATGTATGTGATGTGTTATTTTAGGGTACGACGCCGCTGTAATGCAAACTGACACACAAAGAGCATTCAATCTGTTAAGTGTACCTTTTGCCTGTCCGATAGACAGTAGTACGGGAAATCCATTTACAATTCTGAACCACGTTTTTTTCACTCAGATAATCAATACAAAAGGTGAATTTATATAGGGCTGTAGCGAGCGTCTTGAGAAATGGGGAAAATATGATGCTGCTTCCTGTCTCCGTAACTCATCGCTCACTAAGTCGTCTTAAACCTCGCCTGGGCAGTGTGACACGCCTGATAAAAGATGTGCCCGTAATGTGCTGTAGCAACCAGTTACTGTCAGCCATATCAGTCACCTGTCACCTGTGTTTATATATAGGAACGTGAACTATTGGATAGAACGCTTTGCTGACACACTTTATTTAGCTATAGCTTGATGTCCATTGATTGAGAGCCTGGAAAGGACAGAAAGATTGTTGACACATGACAAAATAATGAAAGCCTTAATTTTCTTTCATTCAAATTAGAATAGATCACCATAAACTCTAGCATGTGAAAAAACCTATTGAAAGAAAAACTAAACTTGTGTGACATAAACACATCACAATAACTTAATTACTTTTTTCAAACATAGATTAACAGAATTAGCTCACTTTAAACTGTCTGCAGCAGTTCAAACTTATTCCTCACTTTCCTACTGCATTCTTTGCATCCTAATGTGATCTTCGGGAACTCTGGAAAAAGTTTTTCTGAGTTGAAAAATGCACATGAACGTTAGCACCAGTCGGAAAAACAACTAGGGAACTCGGGTAAAAATGAGCAGCTGACTTCCACATCTGACGTCATCTGCTGTGTGAAGACGGACTCAAAGGAGCTGATTTTTCAATTTAACTTTTGAGCTCTTGACTAAACTTTATTATATTTAGGGGTTTACTGTCAGCTGTCCATATCACAAGAACAACAGACCTGACACTACTGTTTAAATAATTGCAGATGTTATGTTAACTAGTGTTAGCTAAAGTAAAATAAAGATGTTAATGCTAAGCTTTTGAGTATGTTAAAAACAAGAAATCTTACTGGCTACAGTACTGGTTACAGTAAGATAGCTTTTGAGGTTAACAACAACAAATCTTTCTAGTTAGCTCGATTAAACGCTGTTAATGAGCGGACTCAGTGATTTTATTATTGGTCACATCAAAATTCTGACTTTTCCGAGATAAAAAGCATATGAAGGCACTACTGACATCTCATCAAACATGAACGCAGCATAATACACGATACAGAATAGTCCTAAACTGTGGTTTCTCTCGTGAGACCTGGCAACCCCCTGGTCTCCTGTTACTCAGCGGCAACCAGTGCCAACTTCACATCTAAATATCAAATCTTCCAAAACAAGGACAAATCATCGGCTGTATCCAGTGTGGAGGGTCTGTTTACCATAAAACCACTATGTTAAAATCATGTTTGTGTGTGGGTTAAAATAGTTTTGTGGAGGTTGGAAAGTGCTAACTGACAGTTATAACAGTTAGTTTTGCTATCTGAAATTGGCAATAGTATTTTTTGTAACACAACAGTTACACACTTTTTAGAGAGAATTATTTGACAATGCACATAATAAAAGTTAGTTCTGGTTTCTGTACAGTTTAAAGTGTGAAACTTAACACTAAATTACTTTTTTTGCTACTAAACTGTGTATATGGTGTTTTAATAGCATATGCACAGTTCCTAGTCATTTTTTGTCAACTTTAGTGCAAACAAGGGAAATTTGCAGCTTTCTAGTCAAAAAAGTCTAAATCTAAGTGAGTGCCGGCTCCAGTGGCCACTGCAATTTCCAGTTGTTGGAGATGTAATCACCAATAATCAGAAAACTCAAAGGACTCTGTGTTTCTCCGCATTTGTTATTACCGATGTATCAATCCATCATCCAGCACATCATGTTATACTGTTCCACCTGCTTTTTCAGTATGCTCACGGTTAAAAAGCGGCTCAAACTCACAAAGGCAACACACACAGCTGCTAAAATCACAGAACTCCCTACACCAACAGGGCCATTGGACGCATTGTACTCTCTACAGAACAGGACTCCACTCACCCACTACAAGAGTACCTCACCCCTCTCCCCTCAGGACGTAGGTACAGGCATTCAGGTGAAGGAGGGGCGGTTTTGGAAAAAGCCTGATCCCTTCAGCCGTCATGTTCATTTTGTCTTCTTTTCATAATGAACTTTGTGTTTTTGTCTAATAAGACAAATACTGTAAAATTCTAAATAGCTTATTTACGAGGCTGTTGAAATCAGGCGCACGGCATGGACCATCAACAGAGACGAGGGGGCGTTTACCTTGGCCCACACATGGGACTCACTCCAGAGATCATCACTCGACGGAAGCGTGGTCAGTCTGATCAGTCAAACTGACCATGCCTGGGAACAGCAGCTGATAAGAGACATTTCACAGCAGTCAGCTGACACCTCTGATGAAGGTAAAAGTCCTACCCCGAAACATGTCAGGTTAATAAGTTATTTAGTATTTTACAATATTTGTCTTGTTGGAAGAAAACACAAAGTTCCCCTCAGCCATCACATTCCTGAACTACAGGCCCCGCTGAGTGTACTGTCTCTTGTAATGTGTCTATGGCATTGTGTTGCTGTCTGTCTGTGCATATAAATGAGCTCTGTTTGTGAAAAAGAATCTCCCCTCGGGACAAAAAAGTCTAAATGTAACAGCAGGTTAATAGTAATGTTTTTTTATCATAATGTATCGGATTCCACCACATGAGTCATGTTCTTTGTATCTGTGTGCTGGGAGGGTTTGTTTTGGCATTGCCCTCACAGCTATGCAACTCTCTAATTTTCGAGTCCTGACAAAAATTGTATTTTTGCTAATGATTTCTATGTAAATAGTCAATTTCTGTTGTTAATCATTTTCTAATGTGTTTTCTTTTTAAACCAATATTTAAATATGTTAATTGTGCAACTTTAATCAATCATTTATGAGCTAACTGTAATCAGCCTTTGAAAACTGATTAGTCTGTTTCTACTGATTTACTTTTATGTGCTTCCTTTTCTTTGTTGCAGAATACTGGGACCCTCAGCTCACAACACTTAAAGCTGCATTGTACAAGTTAAAATGCTCAAAATGACTATATTTCACTCCTATACTTGCTTAAGCAATTGCCTGATGCACAGACTGAGCTTTTCTGTTTCCCCCACGGCTGCCTCTATAAGCTCTCAATTGTATGAGAGCAATTTGGGTTTGAAAAATCAGCGCTGTCTCAGCGGAAGTGATGCAATACATGTCCTCGGTTCATTGGATCTGACTTCCTGATACGCCACCATAACTAAACAGAGAGGGGTTTTTGACCATCATAGCAGAGTTGGAAGATGGATTCTGCATCATCAAGAAAGAGTCCGGCCTCCAGCGCTTCCCAAACACCATCAGAAACTCCATGTACAATCAAGAAAAGACAGGTTTTATCTAGTGTGATCAAAAAAAGCAAACTTAGAGTCTGACCGGTGTCAGAGATGGAAAAGAGTGAACATCGGAGCAGTATTTGAGAGATGGAGAGAGCTCAGATCTACACTAGGTATAAGAAGGGACCCACAGTTGGCTTTTCTTCTGATGAGAAGGTAAGATATAGCTACAAAATAAGGAATAATGTGTCTCGCTTATATTTTTCATGCTTGTGTAACTGTACATTAATTTCACCATTGTGTTGTTTACTGTATGTCATAAAGTAATAATAGCCGCTCACACAACAGAGACTCAGAGATAACACATTTTTATTTGTGCCAAGTATTACATTAAAACATTTGCGTGACACTATGTTTAAAATGGGCTGCGTTTTCCCTCAAACATGGGGCAATTTATTTTCAACTAGCCCACTCTGAGTTTACAGTTTTGTAACTGACTATCAAATACTATCACCACCATCAAAAACATGTTTGTCAAATTCAAAATAAAATGCATATAAGGACATTTTCTTACCTCTGTGAACATCATGTTGGTAAATTCTAATGATTTCTAGAAAGGAAGGTGGAAGATGTGTCTTTGAAAAGTTGTTTGGTTTGTGCTGGTACAAGCCTGCACACAGTGAACACAACACTGCAGTTGCAGTTCCACTTCACACCATTTACCTGACGTCTAAAATAAGAAAATCAAGTAAACAGTAGTAGATAACCAGTTAACAGTTCAACAATAGGGATGCTGCAGACTACACGCACAGTCATCACTGATACAGACTTTGGGATCAGACACAGTTGAACTGAACCTTTTTCTCCTTAAACATGTTTCTGAGTTGAGGAAATAATTATTGTGGGGTGAAAAAAATAGCTCCAAATGAGGCAATAAAAAGCAAGAAACACATTTTGTCAGTTATGCTGCTCATAGTTCTGCCACTCAGTCGACTCAGTTGGAATGTTAAGGAGCATTTTTAGAATAAAATGATGTCAGTGTGTAACCTCTATTTAAATTAATCTGATTTACGGCCTGTTAAGAATGAGTTTTGTCATGACATGGGTTATAACTGTTCACTGATGTAGTTGAGAAAATGTCCAAAGGTAGTAGGCTTAGTAATGAACTTTTTTCACGTTTTTTTTTGTTTCTTTTCAGGTATTGTCAAACTGTTACTTAACAGAGGTATCTAGAGAAGAGATACATTTTAGTATGTGAGTGTCCCATACCAAATTATACTTGTAAATATTATAAAAGTAGACCACAGAAATGAGAAAAAACTATATCATATATGAAGCGGGAAGAATAATCAAAACTTTTGCTCAAGTAAGAGTACTGTTGCACTGTACTGTGTTACATCTGATATTCCCTCTGCACCCTCTGCTCCATCCGACCCTTTCCTCTGCATCCTTTTCTACATCTGACCCTCTCCTCTGCATCCTCTTCTAAATCTGACCCCCTCCTCTGCATCCTCTGCTCCCATCTGACCCTCTCCTCTGCATCCTCTGCTCCATTTGACCCTCTCCTCTGCGTCATCTGCTCCATCTAACTCTCTCCTCTGCTCCATTTCCAGGACTGGACTTAATGACTTTAGCATTGATGTCTCATGTCATGAAAGTGTTTGAGAGACTTGTTCTGGCTTAGCTCAGACCCCTGGTGGCCTCTGCCCTGGATCCTCTACAGTTTGTATATCAGTCCCATGTTAGTGTGGATGATGCTGTCATCTATCTCTTGCAGCATAGTCACTCTCATTTGGATAGTGTTAAGGGCTCTTTGAGGATATTGTTCTTCGATTTCTCCAGTGCCTTTAACACAATTCAGTCCTTTCTAATTAGTGAGAAGCTGCTCAGGAAGGCGTCAGCTCCTCCATTGTCTCCTGGATTACTGACTACTTGTCAGGCAGGTCTCAGTATGTGCAGCTGGGGAGCACCATGTCAGATGCCATGCTCAGTGATGTTGGAGCTCCTCGGGGTACAGTCCTGTCTCCATTCCTGTTCACTCTGTACACCTTTGATTTCCAGTACAGCTCCGGGTCCTGCCATCTGCAGAAGTTCTCTGATGACTCTGCGGTGGTAGGGAGTATCAAAGATGGACAGGAGCTGGAGTACAGGACACTGAGTGTAAATTTTGTGGAGTTGTCCCAGACAAACCATATGCTGCTGAACACTGACAAGACCAAGGAGCTGGTGAAAGACTTCAGGAGGAAGAGGACATCGGTGGAGCCCGTCACCATCCAAGGCCATCAGGTGGAAAGTGTGGACTGCTACAAGTACCTGGAAGTCCATGTGACCAACAGGCTGGACTGGAGGGACAATAGTAATGCTGTCTACAAGAAGGGCATGAGTAGACTATACTTCCTGAGAAAGCTCAGGTCTTTCAATGTGTGTAGCTAGTTGTTGGAGATTTTCTATCAGTCTGTGGTGGCCAGTGCCCTGTACTTCACTGTGGTCTGCTGGGAGAGCAGGGAAGGGGACATTGCATGGATTGACAAACTAATCCGTAAAACTGATTCACATGATCGGCTGTGAGCTGGAGACATTTGTCACAGTGAGGGACAGGAGGACACTGGACAAACTGCTCTCCATCATGGACACTGCATCAGACTGTAGAGGGACAGAGGAGCCCCTTCACCAACAGGCTCCTACAGGACCACGTTCATACCATACTCCATATAACTGTACAGCAACTCACCCTGATGTGATATATAACCCTATGTCATGTCAATCACTATTTCATCTGAAACTGCACTGTTTCTCCTTACACACCTGAGCTGGGATACATTTTGTGTTTGCTATATTTTTATTTTTACTTGTATATATACAATTGTATAATTAGTCAGTCACTTGCTGCTAATTTTGAATTTATTATTGCCATTTATATTGTTGCTCTTTCTTATTATATTATATTGTGATGTGTGAGCTGCGGTGTCCAAATAATTTCCCTTGTGGATCAATAAAGTTTGTCTAAGTCTAAGAGAAGAAAAGTGATTTCTTTAGGCCATTGTGATTTCATGCGTTTCTGAAACTTTGGCATATTAGAAAATACATAAGACCTGCTTTTAGACACAATAATCAACATTATTGCCAGAATTTATAAAAAGAGAAAACTAGCTATGTTTTTTTTTGTAAAATCTGAAATATAAACAATATAAACTTAACTATGTTTCAGTGAAATGAGTAGTCTAACCTGTCATATGCACTTTAATTGATACTTTTGCTGCATTCATGTGGTTCGGGATTTCGAGATGAGATGTCGGGGTTCCGACTTGTTTGCGTTCATGTGGTTTTATCTTAGAAAGTCAAGATTTTGATGCCACCATCAATAAAATCATTCAGAATTTAAATGAGCTAACCAGTAAGATTTGTTGCTGTTACCCTTCTCAAAACTAAATGTTATTTGTTTACTTTAGCTACGTAACGTTGCATTGGTAATTTACAGTTGTAGCCTCGGGTCTTTCTTGTGCTGATCTGTTGCTCTTATGATATGGATAACCAACAGTTAACCCCTAAATGTAATAAGTTTTATCCAAAGAGAGAAACAGACAAATCTGCTGATTTTCATTCATCTGCACAGAGCAGACGACGTCAGGTGCAGAACTCAGGCAGAAGGTTTTGGCCCAAGTTCCTGAGTTGTTTTGTCGACTTGTGCGAGCGTTCATGTGCACTTTTCAACTCGGAAAAACATTTTCCAGAGTTCCTAAGGACCACCTGAATGCAACATTTGCAGTGAAATCATGCTGGGGGTATTTCACATTAATGCCTATGTTCAGCAACTACATGGCGACACTATGCACACATTAGCAAACACATTAACAAACACTGTAAAAAAAACTTTTAAGATTTTAAGGTCATTTTCAGGAGCCTGTGATCAATGCAAGTGTTTGTGGTCTCTTTTAGGAGTTTGATTTACAACAAAAAGGGGAGAGTGACTAACTGAAAAACTGCTGACTAATGGTAACTAGCTTTTGACTGTAATTATATAAAAGACTTGTTAAATAGCACCAATCAGCGCACCTGCTCTAGTTCCAGCTAAGTCAACTCTTTCTGGTCGGATTATGATAAAAAAGCTCAGATTAAAATCTAACAGCGCTTCAGACAGAGAAGAGCCTACAGGGAATGTTGATGACACCAGCTGCAAAGTATCAATAGTCTATAAACCCATCATGTCATTTGCAAATAGATTGTTTTAATGAATAAAACATTTCTACTATTTCAATATGTTTTAAGGACCCAGAAGAGACCCAGAAGAGACGCAGGTGAGGGTCCAGGATCAGACCAGTCCTCCTGTAATGAACCCTGTGAACCATAGAGACATCAAACCCACTGACACGCCTCCCGCCAAATCATCCAACCGTAAGGCCCGCTATAGACCTGCTAATCACCTGCTTTAGACCTGCTTTAGACCTGCTTTAGACCTGCTTCAGATCTGCTTTAGACCTGTTTTAGACCTGCTATAGACCTGCTATAGACCTGCTAAAGACCTGCTTTAGACCTGCTTTAGATCTGATTTAGACCCGCTTTAGACCTGCTTTAGACCTGATTTAGTCCAGGACCAAAACCAAAGGGCCAATGTATAATTCAACCAGTTCAGGCATTAGTCTGTGTGAAAGTGTTAGTGTCATCACAATACTAAATTCTGAAACTTTGATACCAAGAAATAGGCCACAATGATAATTAAAAAGAACACTCAGATTTTAAGACAATATATAGACTGTAATTTTCAACACAAAATATTAGTACTTATCTTATCTGGTCTTATCTAGTGAGAGTGAATATATGGTACAGAGAAGAGGTCTTTGTTATTTTTTATGAGCGTTCACACTCTGGGCCTGTGTCAAGATTCCATTTCTTAAATGTAATTGGTGCCACAGCTGAAAACACATGAGACTTTCAGTACTTTCAGGACAGGTGACAGACAGGGGGCGCTGCTGTAAAGTTTGAGGAGTTTGAGGTCACTGAAACACATTGTAAACTGTTCAAGTCACAGCCTTTCTTCTCCTCATAGCCTCGCACTCTGTCTCTCATTTTGACAGTCATCTGCAGAGAAAACTCCTGTTTAAAGCTGTTTTAAGAGTCATGACCGTTGGCCTTTAGTTAATATATCTCTCCTTTGTCCACAGTAAAGGGGAGTACCCGATGGACGTGTTCTCGCTGGAGCAGAGACAGTGCAGCTCTATTATACTGCACCTTTTTGGGATGATCTATATGGTTGTTGCCTTGGCGATCGTTTGTGATGAATTCTTCGTTCTCACGTTGGAAGTCATCACAGAAAAACTGGGAATCTCTGATGACGTTGCCGGGGTGACCTTCATGGCGGCCAACAGATCTGCTCCTGAACTTTTCACATCTCTTATCGGAGTGTTCATCGCTCACTCAACATCGGGATCAGGACCATCGTCGGTTCGCCCGTTTTTACTTCCTATTCGTCATCGCCATGTGAGCCATCTTCTCCCTGGAGGTGCTGGATTTGACCTGGTGGCCGCTGTTTCAAGATGTGTGCTTTTAAATCCCGGACTTGATTATGCTGATTGTTTTTGGTTTTTTTGGAATAGCACCATCCAGTGGTGGGAGAGCGTACTGCTGGTGTTGGGATATGTGATGTTTATGAAGTTTAACGTTCAAGTTGAGAGAGTGGTGAAGATGCACTGCGGGAGATGCAAGAATTCAGTGCATGTGGGGAGCACCAAGGAGCTGGACAAGGTCAGGGCTGTATATCATTTTAAAGCAGCTGCCCATAGATAAACATTGACCTGGGGCGCTGCTCCCAATTCTATAAAATCATTTGCTGACTGTGAATTAGCTCAACAGCGGCGCCCTGGCTTGTTCCGGTCACTTCTTTTTAATGGTAGGTCAAAGCGGACACATGGGGAAAACATGCAAACTCTTCTCAGAAAGGCCCTGTGCTGTCCGGGAATCAAACCCAAGACTATCTTGCTGTGAGGCTGGTGCAGTAACCACTGTACCACTGTGTCATTCAGTTCTGCCTTAGAGGCCACTTGATCGAGTGGCTTGGGTGTACTCTAAAAACTTGTGTCTTGTTAACAGAATTTTTGTTGTGATCTGTCACTATTCATTCATTTTATCTCAAACCAGGACTAGGACAGCTGACAGTAGTTAACTGATATTTTAACCTGGTTTACGGTTAATATCTCTATAATTACTGGGCCTATCCACATGAAACAAAAACTGGTATAAACTTACAGGTTATTTAGCAAAAATAATAAAGTTTGTTTTTTTGTTTTTTTGTTTTTTTTACTGAGGAGATGGTCAGATGAAGCAGAGACTGCAGAGGAGAGGGTCAGAAGGAGCAGAGGAGAGGGTCAGATGGACGAAAGTAAAGGGTCAGTTCATAGCAGAGAGAGGGTCAGATGGAACAGAGGAGAGGGGCAGATGGAGCAGAGAAGAGGAGCAGATGGAGCAGAGGAGAGGGTCAGAAGGAGCAGAGGAGAGGGGCATATGGAGGAAAGTAAAGGGTCAGACACAGCAGACGAGAGGGTCAGATGGAGCAGAGAGGAGGGTCAGACATGACTTCACTACACAAATCATGTGTAGGAACTCCAAACAGAGCATCCCTGTGTCGCCCCCTGCAGGTCGGGGAGGTGCTGCCATAATGGTGGGGGGCACCTCCATTCCGGACCTCATCACCAGCATCATTGTGGCCCAAGAAAGCTTGGGCAATATGGCCATGTCCAGCTCTGTGGGCAGCAACATCTTCAGCAACATTACACTGGAGTACGTTTGTGCACTGCAAAAATATACATGCTCATGTTAGAGCACCGCAAACGAACAAACTAACTAACTAAAACTGAACCCTATAGACCTTTCCAGTGTTAGAGCTTAAATGTTAACAACCATAATAAACTATTCTTAAAATTAATGTTATGCCAGAAAATAAGGTAACAAAAATATAACAAACCACAAATCCAACATAAATGAGTGGAAAGAAACAGTGGGGAACTCTTCATCCATATTTGTGTGTAAACAGTTCAACCATTCAGGTGCCTTTTGGAGGTGACAGGTGGTAGGTGGCAGGTGATTCTTTATGCCATAAATTAGTGGAAGTCAGATATTCACTTTTAATACTGATTATTAAATGTAACAAATTGTCTGCACTATCTACAAATGAGATCAAATGTTTCTATCGTCACACGTCACTCCTGGAAGGGTCTATAGAATTGTTAAGTGTGATGTCACTTCGGGGTCCATCGGCTGATCGAAAAACAATGAACATGTTACAATTTCCTCTTTTATTAACAACAACACATCTCACATTAAAACGAGATTGCAGTCATTTAAGACTAACAAGGTTATAAGTATGGATCTATGGTTATAACCAGATATAAATAAGGAACTAGAGAGATTGTCGCCATGGTAACCTATGGTCAAGTATGTCCAGTTCCAGGAGACATGTTGTGAGTGTAGAATTCTACTCAAGAACTCAGACAAACCAACAGGGAGCGGGATTTTTTCATAAAAATGTTCCCTTAAATACTTTGATAATTGGGCTTTTTGTATTTGTACTTTATCTAATGCCCATGTTCTGTCCCACTAATGAGACCAAATCTTGCAAAATTATTTTTCATTTTAGGTAGTAAATTCTTCTTTTATAGTAAAAAGTGTGAAATAAGCAGAATAATTATCAATGATTGTGTCCATAAGATGTATTGACACAAACAGCAGTGTTTTAAGATGAATATTCATTTTTATAATTCTGAGAAAAAAGAGTTCCTGCATTAGTACGGCCACAAACATAACATTATAGGTCACTTTATGCACTTTAATCAATTAATTTTCAGGCCCTGTTTTTATATTATTTTCAATGAGAATTTTGCTCTTGCCCCACTCACAAGATGGCTACCGCAGTTAATTATAATTGTGACAAAATGTGTACAAGGGAGGTTGAGGTAAGAAGCTAGGTTAAACTAGTGTTAGCAGTGAGCGGCAGTTAATGAGATACACACACTGGTAATGTTATGCTAGATTATTACTACATTATTTACATATTTGATACAATTTGTGGTTAAACTTATACTTTTGAAAGGTAATTTCCTTTAGTAAGGAACCAAAACAGTGACACAAACTGATTTCTGATTGGACCTAGAAGTGACATCATCACTTAACAGCTCTATATAACTAAATAATAATTATCATATAATGCTACTGCGGAAAGCTAGTGTCGAGTTTTGTCCACAGACAAACTATTACAAAGTTTAGACTGATATTTAAACAACATTTCTCTGTCTGCCTCCCTCCTTCTCTCTTTTTCCTCTCTCCTCTCTCTCTCTCTCTCTCTCTCTCTCTCTCCCCTCTTTCTCTCTGTCGCTCTGTTTGCAGTCTCCCTGTTCCCTGGCTCCTCTTCTCTCTGACCCATGGTGGAGAGGCAGTGCTGGTCAGCTCTAATGGTCTGTTCTGTGCCATTGTTATGCTCTTCCTTATGCTGCTCTTTGTAATCGTCTCCATCGTCGTGAACCGCGCTTTGGGCCTCATGATGTTTGTCCTTTATCTTCTCTTCCTCTTGCTCAGCGTTCTACCTGAAAAATGCTTTATACCGTGTCCCGTGTCCATGTGACATGGCGTGATCTGCAATGGACCAATTACAGGAGTTTTATTGATACTTTGCAGTAGCATCATACTGGGAGTGTTGTACATGTATGTGTATGGAGGAATGTTTATCAGTTACCATGGTGCCCACATTAGTAAACACAGCCAAAAAGTTTTTAGATCATCTGATAACTCAAGAGGAAAGACAAAATGAATTTAAACATTAAATTAAATATTTTCAGGAGCCTGTGATTGTTTCGAGAGTTCATGATCCTGTTTAGGTGTTTGATTTTCAACAAGAAGGTGAGAGTGACTAACTGAAGCTCCCCTGTTGTAGTTCCAAGTAACTCAGCTCTTTCTTGTCAGATTGTGTTGAAATAAAGCTCATATTAAAGTCCAACAAAACCTCACACAGAACAGTGCGTAGAGTTAGCATTACACCCCCAGAGAATGTTGATGACATCAGCTGCAAAGTATCAATTGTCATTTTGAATTGGTTCTGTGCACAACAGCGTCCGGCAACGTCACTGTTAGCGTCACTACTTACTGTCCAATTGTATCTCTATGAGGTTTTTGCCAAGTCACACTAAAATGAAAACAGATTTAAAGATCAGGCAGTGGACAGAGAGCTGCGGGTGGATGTCACTGACAACATGTTAAAAACTACACAAATAAAATGAATACTTCACCGGAGGACAATGTGTTCTACATATTCTACATAGTAGTAGTCTTTTTATTTTTATAGGTTGTTTATATTATGTTTTCCGATTTTAATAAAAGAACTTAGCTGTGCACAGAGCCTGTTCTACAAAATGTACAGCTACTCCCTGTGTTACTCTACTGTTGAAGTGCAGAAGACAAGCTAAAACATAGTTAACATAATTACACTTAAGATTTTACAAAAAATCTTGCCTTTCTATTTTATTTTATTTTTTTCTTTTTTCTTTTTTTTTTTTTTTGGTGAAGTTTATAATTTTACTTCCTGGTTGGACACAGGTACTGGCAGAAGAGGTCATTTTATAACTGTTCGCTAGCAGCCATAATGTAAACCAGGGCCAAATTATGTGTAAATTGCAAAATAGATTAGACTAATAAAAAAAGAGAAAACACACATTTACTTTGTTAAATAAAGATTTAAACAAAAATTGTTCCTGCATTTTGGATTTTTCTGTGTTTTTTGTTTTGTTTTGTTTTTTCTTATGATAAATATTTACCACAGCTACTCTCCCACCAAACCAGGTACAGTGCAGTGGTTCTCAAACTGCGGTTTGGTTCTCAAACTGTGGTTCTAACCCTAACCCTGTCATATGCACTTTAAGTTATCCTGTCTCCTCTTCTCAGGAAGGAGGTTGTGAGTTAAACTCCTGATCTATTTATAATAATAATTCAACTTTTTGTTTGATAATAATTGAACCGTTCTCTCAGTAAAAGTTACGAGTTCGTTTCTGTTCAGTTTTTGGTTTATGTCCTGTTAGGAATGTTTATGGTGATATAACTGTGAATAGAATATGGAATGTTTAAATTTGTATGAATAAAAATGTTTTGAATAGATTTGAATAAGTTTAACTTTCTTAAAACTGCACTTTTATTTCCTCCTTGCAGCTACGTTCAACAGTGTGTGTTTTTTCTGTTTGTCGGAGGATCCCTGATGATTAATTGTTGCTCCTTTGGGGTAAAGACACAGCTTGAGGAGAAAAAACTTTAAATAGCAAGGTCATGAGGAGATGATTCTGCACTGCAGTGTCACTGAGATGGATGTGGTTCATTTACTATTCGGTCAGCTCCATTTAAAATGCTATATCATGGAGAATACTCTTCCATTAGTAACACAGACATTAAAATTAGAGAGGGTTCAGGTGACCTGTGCCGAGAACTGCACTGGCTCACATCTTCACCTCCATACTCATCGTGTGTAGTCTGTGGACATGTTGTATTGTATTTTTAAACAAAACTGGGTTAAACTTGCTTATGTAACATCATAGTATGTAAACTAACCCCAACATTAACCCTTAATCTTAAAGAGCCCATATTAAGCTATTTTCTGATCTATGTTATAATGTTGTTTCCTCATCAAAAAACATACCTGGAGTTTTGTTTTTGTTTTAAGTTTTTGTTTTGTTTCATTCACACATTGACCCTGCATATTTAGGCTGAATTCTTTCACTCTGTTCTACCTTGTGATGTCATGTCATGATACAGGAAGTGCTCCACTGTGCTTTTAAATTCCATACACCTTCACTATCATCATTTGGATAATTTCAGCCAATCTCTACTGAACAAAAGGTTAAAAGTAGGTGTTAAATTGAAAACTAGCATTACATGACATCACAAGGTGGAACAGAGCATTTTGAGCTTTGAAGATGTAGACAGACTAATAATGCAGGATTACTCAAATATTTGAGCTTTGAGATGTAGACAGACTAATAATGCAGGATTACTCAAATATGTGTGAATGAAATAAAACACAACTCTGGCTATGTTTTTGAGGATGCAAGAACATTCTAACATGGCTTAAAGCTCACGAGAGTCAATTTTGTGTAATATAGAACTTTACCAAGTACTGTAAAATAAAATGTGAACCAGTTAGATGTTGTAACAGGACAAATCACATTAATACCAGAACAATGTTAAAAAATAGCACATTAAATTCTTTCCATTAACCCAATCTGAACGCAAGAACACTATGCTCCCTAAAAATGAAATGTCTTTATTGAAACTTTAAGCATGATGTTCAAAACTGATTTAAACACGTTACAAAAGGGTCTTCTATTTCAACTGGATCTGATCAGTTCTTCAGACTTTCTAACTTTCTTATTTACCACATCAACTGTAAAAATGGAAAGTCAAATCAGGTTACAGAGCATTTTGTCTGCTACGCTCTGGACTGTTCCAATCGCAAAAATACCCACACACACAAATTACTCAGACATTCAACCCAGCAATATTATGCACATGGGCATACTCTAAAAGAAACAAGGCATTGAGATGTTTAGAGTGAGTCAGGGAGGGCGGGCAGGCTGTACTTTCAATTGATTTTACAGTAACACAATATATCTTTAGATAGTCCAAATTTTAGATTTATATCCTCCCAGTAAAGGAAGCTATTTTGTGAAAAGTGAATCACTCTTTGAACAAAAATGGTGGGTTGAGGTGTGTCTTAGGCTTTTTGTTTATGCAGTATCCTCACACTTTGCGCAAGTGAGAGATCAAGCTAATCAAATGCTAATCAGCTACTTAACAGTGGTGAGGGGGAGTCAGGCAGACCGCAATTGGTTAGAAAAACCCATAAGGAGGCTAGCATGTAAACAAAGGCAGGGCCGTTTCAGGTTAAAACTCATCGCTTTAGGGCAGGATTTATTTAACTCAGTGCATTATAAATATTAGTTTCTCAGACCAGTACCACCGGATTAAAGTGTCCAGATGACTACCTTTAAAAACTTTTACCCAATTTAGTTTCACAAGTTTGTTTTGTTGTGAAACAGTTATATCTGTGTTATTGGAGATTTCTAAAAAGGACGGCATGGATTATTTTAGTCTTAAATGTTCTGCCATGACCTGTTTTTCTCCTTTTCGCAACAGCTACACACTGTTTACCACAAAACACACCCCTATTCACCCACATCATATTTGCACATCATGAAACTAAAACTACAGAGATGTTCACCCACAGCCTTCAGAGCATGTCACCCTGGGTTTTAATCGGGTGCATAAGCAAAAAGGGGCAACATCTCCGCCTCTCCGTTAAGGTCCTTGAATCCGTCCACTGTGTCTGAATCACCACTGCAGCCTCTCAATCAAAAGCAACTGTTTTTACATTCAGGTCTCAGTGTTGGAATAATCAAAGATCTCCCAGGACACGAGGGGTCAGCGGAAAAACCCTCGGCACAAGTGTGGAAAATAAAAGTTATGGAAATGTAGCTTCAAGTTCAATAGGCGTCCATGTGGGATTGAATAAGACCTTGATAGAAATTCATGTGGGTATAAAGATAGCAATCCTGTTTTTTAAGATTAAAGAACAGCAAAAAAGTTTCTGGGTGAGGTGTATTTTGTGTTTAAGTTTTACAAGAAATGAGAGACATTTTCAAATTGTTGACACAACACTGAAATTTAGGGTGGGTCAACTAAAAATGTATTCATGTAAGTAAATGTTTTGTTTGTTTTTTGTTTTAATCGTATAGAGTCCACCTCCTGTTTATCTCTTTTTACCTTTTTTGCTTTGCCTGGAATGTTCCTCAATATGTCATTAAACGTTTTCTATCCCTGGAGACAAGCAGTTGATGCCACCTGACCAGGTTACAGATCAGATCTGTGCAGCCGTGACCCTGCTCACAGAAGGTATTCATGTTTTTCAAGGCATTCTTTAAGCAATAAAAGTCTGTAACTGAACAAATGTAAGATAGATGACTTGGATCAGGCAAAGCAATAACATCTCCATGGAGACAGGTGGCAAATCCCACATCACATTTATATTATTATATTATTATAAAATATATATGTATTTAAATAAATAAGTAGAGAAAAACACAGCTTTTGTGATTCTACAGGTTTAGCAGGAGTGATGGTATTTAACAGAAACTGCCAAAGTCTCAGTGGGTTTCTTTATCGAGGCCGTTTACAGGGGATAATGGTGAAGTCCTGATAAACCTGAACAGAATGCAGTGGACGTAAAAATGAGCCACGTTCAAATAAGGTCAGGGCTGGCTAATACCTTGACGGCGTTATCACTTAATTACTTTTAATAATATCTGCAGGGAATTCAGATGAGCCTTCTTATTTGTCAAAGGGAGCTCATCCACAAAGTGTAGAGCATTTAAAGCAGGGCTGTTTCAGTGACAGGGCTATTGAAAAAAAAAAAAAAAAAAGTCCATTATTTACTTTCGCTGCGACGATTTGAGTAAATGGTAAAGTGCCTGAACAATCAAACGTATGCTTGTATTAAATTTTCACTAAGGCCAATAAAGGGACATAAATTATAACTTTCTTTTGCTTGGATTTGTATTAAAAAATGTATTAATTCATCATTTTGAAATGTCAAAGATTAGAGACTAGAGTCAGAACCATTTTTGAAATAGTAATTTAGAGTTCGCTTTAGGGGGGAACAAGGTTTATTATATTGTCAGAAATATTGGGAAAAAAATGTGTTACAGATAAATAAAAGTAAACAAACTAGGCATCTTTTTTTTTGTTTGTTTAATCTTCTGTCATGTTTAAAGTACATAGTAGCATAAACAAAGTCATTAATTAGGTTATGTTAGTCTGCTGTCAGCTGTGAAACTGCAGTCAGCACCATGGACAGCTCCCTTCCACAGCCTCTTGTAAAGCACGTATCATAAACCACTATGTGAACTGTTTGTGCCTTTGAATTTCAATACTGTCTTAAAACAGCAAGTAACGGGTTTGACTCCCACTTGAGCCATTTAATACTATGGTTGTGTCATCGAGCAAGAATATCTCTCTCCCACCTATCCTTCTTTTCTCTCTCCTCTGTCACTCTCCTTACTATCCCCTGTCTCTCTCTTCACTCATTCTCTCTCTATTCTCCATCCTTCGTTCTTTCTCTCTCCTCTCTCTCTCTCTCTTCTCTCCACCTTGTCAGACAATGAAGACCTCAAGATCTACCGTTTTTACATTTTAAAGGTCTTCTATTCTTGAACTGTTACATGAAGTGTTATAGAGCTTAAAGAGCAAAAAGTAAGTGACAAATGTTTTATTTTACTTTAGCCAGTTAATACTATGGTTGTGTCATCAGGCAAGACAGATCAGAGAGACACATATTAAAGTATTGTAATTCTTACTCAACAGAGACAAACATGATAATAGTGTGGTTTTATGATTGGTCAACAGGTCATTATGTACAGTACATAAAATGGACTGAAGCATATAATAGATAATCATTAAAGTTATAATATTTAAAGAAGACCCTATGCTTCTGTCTGCTATACAGTTATAATCTATGACACCCGTGGATCATTATGTTATAATTTGCACATTTTAAAACGCAATATTAATCTACAATGGCTTAATAAAAGAAACAAGTCCATCGACTTCTACATTAGAAAAATGCGGTGCCCAATGGGAGCTGACTTCACGGTAAACACCATCACAACTAAGAGCCATGGAGCTGTCGGCCCCTCTTATGGATAGCTGCAGATCACACAGGGGAGTAGCAGATTTACTATGCGATGTGGCCAAATCCTACACAAAACACCGATTAAAGAAAATAAAATTGAGTACAGAGCAGTGGGCGTATGCCGGTGGCGGTGAAAACGGGGATTGATCAGCAATATGGCGTTTTGAAAACAAACAATTAAAGTTTGCTCAAACATGCACAAATCACTCTAAAAACTACTTTGAGAGGGTAAATGAGAAGAGGAAACAACTGTAACATGGTTAAAAGCTCTGAAAAGTTGATTTTGCAGAATATGTTTCAAAAACAAAAGGCCCCCCTCCCCCTGAGTTAACATGTAAAAGTATGAAAAGTACAGCCATGTATTAATATTGTGACATCTAGTGGCAGTCTCTAATGGACAGGGGGCTTAACTCTGACTATTTCAGAAACATGAACAAACCAATTAATCCAAGAAAAATGTCAGGACATGCATATCTGCCACGGTAATCAGGCGCGCCCCGTTCAAAATGCTAATGTATTGTCCCTGATTACACAGGGTCTGCGGGAAAGCCAGGAGTGCGCAGTGAGTCCAGATTAGCAATGTGAAGGATAAGTGGATTATTACAGGCTTTGAATAGCCATCAAATTAACCATCCTCTAAATGAATTAAGGGGAAATTGCCTTCTATACACCTCTACCTGATATAAGCAGTATAATGTACACTAACATGATCATTAGCCAATTAGCTCTCCCTCGGCGATAGAATATTTTATGAGGAAAATGGGGTTTAGAGGTCTTTTATGGGCCTGATAGAGATTTAACTGTTGACTTAAAGCACAACATCCCAGAGCGTCTAGTGAAGGGTCCAAAATAGACAGTGTCCCCCAAGGGTTAGTTTTTATGGCTCACCATAATTATTCAACTTCTTAAAAGGGCTTAAAGCATGCCAGTTCCCAAAGGATACTCTGGTGGAGGTATTTTGTTTTAATCACAAAAGCTTGCAGTTAAAATTTATGAGGGAGGGAAAATGAATAATTAACACTTAAATGCACTGACGGGCTTGTGTTATAGCCTCATAACGCGCTCCTCTCTTGGCGTTTGCTCAGATTTATAGAGGCGTTTCTGCCCCTCACTGCTGCCAGACTGTGATGTCACACAAGACCTACTTCAGGATTAATTCAAACTGTTCTCCCAGTTCATCCCCTCTCTCTCCACTCTGACTCTGTCTCTCTTTTCTCTCCCTCCTCCCTCTCTTCTCTCAGTCCTTTTCTCTCTTCTCTGTCTTTCTCTCTCTCTTAACTCTCTTGCTCTTTCTCTCCCCTTCTTCTCTTTCCTACCTCCTGTCTCTCTCCTCTCTCACTCCGTCTCTTTATTCCCCTGTCTATCTCAATTCTCTCCCTCTTCCATTCTCTCTACTTCACGTTCTCTTTTTTCTTACTCCTCTCTGCTTTAATTCTCTTTCTCTCTCTCTCTCGCCTCCCTGTCCCTCCCTCCCTCTCTCTTTCTCTTTATCTCCTTCCTCTCTCCTGTCTCTCTCCTCTCTCATCTTTATTATGACTCTCGCTTTCGCTTTCTCTCTCTTTCTCTTCCCTATGAATCTCTCTCTCCCACCTATCCTTCTTTTCTCCTATCCTCTGTCACTTCCTCCTTCCTATCCCTCTGTCTCTCTCTTCTCTCATTCTCTCTTTTCTCCATCCTTTGCTCTTTCTCTCCTCTCTCCTCTCCCTTCTCTCTCCTCCCTCTTTCCTCTCCACCTCCTCTCCTCAGACAATGCAGACACCAAGATCTACTGTTTTTACACTTTAAAGATCTTCTATTCTAGAACCATCACATGAAGAGTTATCGAGCTTTAAGAGTGAAAAATAAGTGTCAAATGTTTTATTTCATCTTTTCTTTAAGTCAGAATATGCTGTAATATGAAAAGAAATGTTGGTCTTCACATATTCTGAACCCAACCAGTATAACTAAGCAAATTAATTCCCCAATAACTGCATTGACAGCAACTTTCCATCACTGAACCAGCCATAACTCTGATGATAAACAAACAAAAAGTGATTATTTCAACAAAACTGAGCTGACAGAAATAAATATCAAAATTAAAGTAAAAGCCAACTATTAGGGGAGTTTTGCCAAATGTTCCTGACAGACAATGAGTGTGTTCACATGTGCACGAGTATCCCGGTTATGACTGGGTTTTCTGAGTATCCTGGTTTTGTGTGTGTCCCTGTAAACGCAGTATCATGATTTCAGTATCCTGGATAAGCCAGTATCCTGGTTATGAGAAACTGGGATATTCTGATAGTATCCAGGATAATGTGGCATGTAGACGATTTCTCACACTGGTGCCATACTGAGCATGTGCAAACTGATGTAACAAATACAGTAGGAGCAGCAACTTTCCCAAAACAACTCAAACCTCTTCCAGAACTTTTAAAAATAATATTATTTTGTACCTATAAACAAAATAAAAGCAGTCTATTTCAATACAACTACCTTTTAACACCTTTATTTTAAAGTATATCTTGTTCCTTTGTTAATAGAAACAGGCTTAAAAGTCTTAAGTTAGCAAAGTTACCAAAAAGTTTAGCTTCTTGCCAACTGTGCCATGGTTGCCAAAGCGACCCCTCTAAATATCCGGGATACTCTGATTGCACATATATACAGGGCTATGAGTATCCTGGTTTCTCTGAGTGCATGTAAAAAGTCATACCCAGGATACTGTCATGACCGGGATACGGCTCATACGTATGTGCTCATGTAAACGCACTCATTGAACCCAGCCAAAGACCTATTGTATATGAAAGAAAAGTCTATTTAAAATTAAATAAACACATTTCCATTTCATTCTTACACATGTTTATTTATTAAGGAACACAATGCTAAAACCTTGACTGATAAACAAAACTGAATCCACTGCGGTTCATGTTTTCCTCTGACAATTTTACCACCTCATCAACAAACCTGCTTGCAAAGTTAATGGGAAACAGACCAGCTGCTGCATATTTACTACATTTTAGCCCATTCTCACCTGTGCTTTATTTTGACTTCCAGCACCCTGTGATTCTCACTCACATTTTAATTTCAAACACTAAAAGCAAAATGACAAACTGGGCCTTGTTGAGTTTGCCAATCACACTTGTAGCTTGTAAACAACGCACAAGTGCCAGGAGAGCCACTATCGGGCTGGCCAGTGTTGATAGAGATCAGACTGGAGTTTGCGTTTGCTGGTTTGTTGACATGACACATTGGCTGTACTTTGGATGGATGGATGAGAAATAGTGCACGAGTGAAAAGCTTGAATCATACTTCCAACGTCAATCATGTTTTAATTAAGACATGTTGGGCTGAGGCAGAGAAGGAGGGAGAAAGCCGGAGCTGTCTGGCCGCATGCCGCTCTGTGCTAATGAAGCTGTTGCTCCCAGGCTAACCTTTCCACAAATGAGACCAGACTCTAATTAATATCCTCAAACATAATAGAGAAAAAATGAGACGTTTTCAAAATAGAGGCCATTGGTTATTGTCAGTGTGTTTTTTTTTCTGCAGCTGGAGACTGGTGGAAAGTGGGACAGACTTAAAATGTTTTTTGAGAAATTTGAGTTTGAGGTTATAGAGTAGAGGGTGGATTTTTATTATTTTTAAAAAACTGAATAAATGTAAAATAGACAAGTGTAATGACATAACTTGAATAGCTGTCTTTTTGAAGGACCCATATTATTCAAAATCAACTTTTTGAGCTTGTATCCTTTTTATAATGTGTTCTGCAATACTTAAGCCGTCTCCATCACAAGGGCACAAAATGCTTTGTTTCATAGGGAAGAACATTCCTTTTTTATGTTTCCAAAATACTTATGCCTTTACTACAAAATGTATCCTTTTTCTTCCTAATAATGGTAATATATTACTTTGAGTATAAAGTAATGTATAGCATAGCATAAATAAAATATCTAAACTGTGTACCACGTTTTCCAAAAGCATTTTTAAAATCCCTGAATAATGCATAGGCCTATGTACCTTTAACTGGCCACTGTTTATAGAGTATTCCCCATAAGACTCACAGTGGCTGCAACGTGCTCCAGTGACCACAGACTTCTAATGGGAAAAAAGCAGGAGAAGATGGATACATTTAAATCCATTTTATCTGGCCAGTCACTACAGGCCTTTGGAGATTGGTTTTGGTCCAAAATGATGTTGTTATGTGTGGTGTGGTTTGAGCTCAGGAGATGGTTCGGAGGTAGAGAAGGATTTAGCATGCAGCCTGCTGAGATCAGACACAGCGCAGCAGAGTGAGAGGGTCTTTCTAAATCCCACCAGGGACAGGACTGGAGATGAGAGCGGAGAGGAGGCTTCACGTGCCCCTCCAGAGGAAAAGGATGTAAAGTGAACCATGTGGCTTACAGGGACTCAGGGAGCAGTGAGCACCTGGGCTGCTGAGGAGATCTGCAAAACATGCATTCAGAATACTTCAATTACTGTCTGTTCCTACAGCAGTCCAAATTTGAATTCAAGACAGTACAATACGACGTGTAGTGTCAAATACTGCACCTACCTTGGGTACACACATGAGCAGTTTGCACCATCACTGGAGCTGTGTGTTTTAGTGTATTGTATTAAGTAAATAATAGCTAAACAACATTTAGTAGAGCAAACATTTTCAAGGACAATTCCATTTAGCTCCCAGGCAGCCTCACACCACCTGACAGTGAAATATGTCATTTTAATGATATAGCATATGTCACATAGCAAACTTGGTTACACAAGAAATGTACCCTATTATATTTATTTAAAAAAAAACATTAGTATGAACAGCATTGGTATTAGCAGAAGTACCCATGAGTTATGTTTGTGTAAGAAATTGTATCTTAATTAGTTTCATCTAACAAGACTCCAAATAATGCATTCAATTTATAAAATGCTTTTTGGTCACTCCAAGATGCTTTATCCACCCTCTGGTAAACTACACTCAGTCTCCGCCATCAGTTTTTCCAACCACAGCCAACCACACAACATGTTCACACTACATGTTCACACTAGGAAAGATAAGTGAAGTGTCTTGCCTAAGGACACAACACCAGTACGCAGTCTATATTTTGTTTGACAAGGGCTCCAACCATTGAGCCAATGTCGCCTCACTAACACAGCCTAGGTTTAAGTTGCATAGCATTTGTAAAGACAGATGTTTTGATATATAAGCAAGAGGAATTTTTTGTCATCTACACAATCAGTAAAACAAACCTGTAAATATAAAACAAAGGAACGAAATGTAAGATCTGAAAGGGACCACTAGTGCCAGTGACACAGACATCTGCTGGAGCATTCAGTGGGGCACCTAAAAGAGTTATGGAGCTGCTCTGTCTGACAAAGAGCTAATTTGTTTTCTTATCAGCCACAGAAAGTGTCAAGAGGGAGAAGGATGGAGATAGGACAAAGGTGGGACAGCCCCTATCCTCCAGTGTGATCAGATAAAACCTGCTTGGACTTAGACTGAGAAATAATGTGCCAGGAGTCAATCTGGTCAGTATTAAACAAGCTGCTTAAACACTTGTGATGTAGGCTCAGATGAGAAATAAATAATTAACCCACCAGGGAGAGGAAATGTTGTAAAGTTTAAAGTTTAAACATCTTTTAATTTATTGTAATGTGGCAAGACCGACCTGCTGTTCCGTGGCGCTGAGCTGGTGGACCTTTTAAGCGCTCCCTTCGCTCCTTGTTTGCCCACACACTCTTCTGGGTCTTTTCCGGTAGCCGTTCTTCCTTCATTTCAGGTAAATTTCAGTCTTTAAGCTCAGATGCATCTTATGTCCACATTTATACAGTCACTTCTTGTTTTAGTGCCACTGCTTGCCCAGAGCCCTGCACCGCATTAGTCACTCCATTCATCCATTTTATTCCACTTATCGGGGACAGGTTGTGGGGGCAGCAGTCTAAGCAGGGACTCCCAGACTTCCCTACAGCTCCTCCTTTGGGACCACAAGGTGTTCCCAGGCCAGTCTTAGTTCCTCTAGAGTGTCCTGGGTGTCCCATGGAACACCTCCTCAGGAAACAGATGCCCGAGCCATCTTAGCTGGCTCCCCTCAAAGAGGAGGAGCAGCAGCTCTACTTCAAGCTCCACCCATGTGACTGAGATCCTCTCCCTATCTGAGGGGGCATCCCCTGCAGAGGAAACTCATTTTGAGGGCTTGTATCCGCGATCTTGTCAGATCAGCAGAGATGAGATCCTGTGGTCCCTGAACTAGACTCGGTCTGGCCCCTGACTGCACCTAGTGGATGGATGACAAAGGGCAGTCTTTGCAAAGTCCAACATGCACTGGGAACAGGTCTGACTTACTGCCGACAATGCGAACATAGCTCCTGCTCCGGTCAAATAGAGACCGGACAGCTCTTAGCAAAGGGTCCTGGACTCCATACTCCTACAGCACCCCCCAAAGGACACCACAAGGGACACAGTTGAATGCCTTCTCCAGATCCACAAAGCACATGTGTACTGACTGGCTAAACTCCCATGAACCCTTGAGAACCCTTGGGTATATAGTTGGTCCAGTGGTACACAACCAAGATGAAAACCACACTGCTCCTCCCAACCCCAAGCTTTTGTCTCCACGACCACAAGAGCTGCAGCACGCTTGGCCCGCCGGTACTTGTCAACTGCCTTAGTAGTCCCACAAACCACCAGGGTCAGTAGGATTCCTTCTTCAGCCTGACAGCATCCCTTACTTCCAGTGTCCACCACCGGGTTCAGGGATTGCTGTCTCGACAAGCACGGCAGACCTTACGACCACAGCTACGAGTGGCCGCATTAACAATAGAGGTGGAGAACATGCTCCACTCAGACTCGATGTCCCCAGCCTCCCCCGGGATCTGGGAGAAGCTCTCCCGGAGGTGTGAGTTGAAGAGCCTGCTAACAGAGGGCTCCACCGGACGTTCCCAACAGATCATCACCATACACTTGGGTCTGCCGTGTCTGTCTGGCTTCCTCCCCCACCACCAGATCCAACTCACCACCAGGGGGTAATCTGTTTTTTAGCCCAGCTCTTGCATTGTAGGCTTAGATTATAATTCCCAAATTCATTTTCCAGGTGTCAGCGGTGGCCTGCATCGGCTTGGGTACAATGCCTCTGCTGTTTTGTCTGTTGTCGTTGTTTTGTCTGTTGTATCTATTTTGTTGAGTCCCTCCAAGTGCGCCCCAAGTTTGGCCTGACAGGCTGGGGTTAGCTTTTAGGAAACTGAACAAGTGACTGTAAGTGTGTTTTAATGAATGCTTGCATTGTCCTGTAAAGTAAACCATCCATGAATGAACCATCCAGTAATGATTGTTAAATAAAGGCTTTTTAAATTAAATGGAACCTGGCCAGCCTGTCTTTTCATGTACATACCTGTGTGTCTCGTGGGGTCTTTTCTCCAGCTAAGACTGGAGTGATGTTGTTGCAACAAATTATAATTAATCATCTACTCACTACTCTGTCGCCACATAGGAATAAAAACTGGCTTGATTAAAAAAGTTGAACAGCATTAAACTATATATATAAAACATATTGTTATTGTTTTTGGAGTAGCAAGGGCTCATGAGAAAGGAGGCTGGCAAGACTGTAAAAATCCTATTTAAATCCATAGAGGAATAAGACAAATAAGATGACAGTTATACAAATGTTCACAGGTTAGGTGTGATTTTCTGCTGATACAAGTTGAAGACAGAATGGACTGGCCCAGATTCTTCATCCAGTTGAAAATGTAAACATATTTGAAATGTCTTATTATTAAACTTGTTTTCAAATTGTTGTGTATTGACCAACTGGCTTGTTCAGACATGCTAATAGAGACTTTTTACTTTAGGTTCCTCAGATGAAGCAGACAGGAGTGTGTCTGGAGGAGGACACAGAGTCTGGAGTATATCTACGATAACACCGAGAGTGAATAGTCTGGGCCATCGGGGGAGGAACAAACACTCAAGAAGAAAGATGAGACTTTACAAAGCACTTTCTCATCTATTGACAGAATTTTCATTAAATCAAGATTTTGTCATGGAGTTTTATGCTTTGAGTGGCTTAAAAACAGTGTGTGGATACTGTGAAGGAATCAGGATTGAGTGGGAAAGTCACTTTGGTACCTCTGTGCCCCGACTTATCAGAAAAGAAAATTACCATGTGAAAAACGCTGCAGTAGCCTAAAACTTTGCCAGATAATACTTCTGAAAGTAACATCCATCATCCTCACCTTCTCCACACCCTATCTCGCTCTCTCCCGCCCTCTCTCCCTCTTGATAGGGCAAAAGGCCTGGTCAGAGATTAATAAAAGAACAATGACTTCACTGGTTAGACATATTATGCTTTTTGGGGTATTTTGTATTAAACTATAACACACACAGATCACTGGCTTAATGATACAATCTGTCCTGTGTGGCCCCACCTCTTCATATGTGTTTCAAATTGATTTTTGAACCCTAGGAACCTGATTACCTGATTTTTTTTAATAATCACAAGTAAGTACAAAGCAGTGGGCGGAGATAGGGGGTAGGTGAAAACATTTTTTTTGTTGTTGTTTTCTGGGTACCTAAGCCTTGAATACAGGACAATGTGTGATTTGTCAAATATGCATTAATTCATCGAGATATAAATGTGAGTAGGATTATTGTGGGGGAACTCTGGTTAAAAGCTCATAAAACTTGACTTTACAGACAAGAGAACTACACTATGCATTGAGTATGAAGAGCCACTAAATGAGAGTGTGATATTATAGCAGGTTCTACTTCAAGGACAACAGCGATAAAGAGTCACTACAGGCCCGTGTGCGTACAGTAAACAGATTGTACAGAGCCATGCACCATGGATCTGAGCAAACAAAATCTTCACTGGGGATATTATAAAAAGTAATAAATAGCCTTGTTTCACATCATATTCCCAGAACAACTGATGCTTCATAATTACTTCTACTTAATGTCAAGGGCATGCCAGCGAAGGTCTAAAAACGCAAGTAAACCTCCACTTTGCTAATTAAAAAGAGGCGGTGTTGGCATAGAGGACACTGTATTTTTATATAACTCCATTAAAGCTATTTCTTATGGGTGACATATTGTAGAATTGGTGAGATATTGTGTGAGAATGGAAATGTCATGGTTCTGTGGGAAAAGTAGTTGGTTTTTGACAAAGTGCCGAGCCGCAGATTGATTTATTGGATGACCTCATGTTCAGGTCTGGAGAAAATCAAACTCGCTCCATAACTTTCACCCTGGATCTATCTGTGATTCATGTCAAGCACAAAGGCTAGCACACAACGGCAATTTGTTCTGTTTAATTTTGTGATGAAGGCTTTTAAAGAATTAACCTTTTGAATTAGCTCGGATACAATACCAGCAATACAACTACTGCTTCTACCACTACTTCTACCACATTTTTATTGTTTCATAGCCCAGTCAGATTTGTTTTAATAGGGTAAGTATATGTTCTAGTATAGGCTACATTTAAAGGGGTACCATGTAATTTTACTGATGAGGGCCCGCCACCTGCTTGTCTGAATTGTGACGCTATTCCTTTGCTTGAAATATTCTCACATTAATTCAATTACAGGTGTTTTTATTGCTCTCCACAGACCTGACTTGTAACTTGGCATGGTTGTGTCACCTGTTTGTCTCCATGGAGATAGATCAGTATAATGCCATGGGGAACTTTCCGGGCAAAGCAATGACATAGATACAAGTAGTCTGGGCCAATTGAGCACAGCAGGTCAATCATATCTATTTATTTTACACAAAACAACAAAATAAACGACATTTTTGACAAACTGTGAAGCTGCAAAGAATAATGCCATTATTATGATAAAGAATGGCTGGAAATAACTGAACTCATCAGAACATCAATACAGCAAACAGAACTCTATTCCACTTCCATAAATAACTAAACATTTGATTTCGACATCTACCTCAAGATCTGAGTGAAAACATGTTGAATTAATCAAATAAAGGAGAGCTCTTGTAAATCAGATGCAGTGTGAATGCCTCCTTGAAATTCAATGACTCCATTTTAAAATCCTTCAGTTTTTCATCTATGCACACAACCACTCAGGTGTAAGAATTAGCTTTCGCTCCTCGCCCTCGTGTCCTTCCCTTCACAAGAAAAACAAACAGTCATTTAAAACGCAGACGCTCCTCTCACTTCCTGGTTCCTGCGGGGTGCGTAAGTAAACTGGCCTTGGTCTCCGGTGGGTTCAGACAACCATCTTCAGGGAGCTTTTCTCTGCTGTTTCCAGATGCTCTGTTCCGCTCCAGTTTGCCTTTTCGCTACATTTTTGATCAAGTGCTTACTTCATTAGCCTGCTGCTCTCTGCTCCTTGATTTTTGAGTAACCATGAAAAGTGGCACTCACAGTCTTACACTTCTTCCGTTTGTTTTTCAGATGTTTTTTTTTTTTTTTTCTATTCACAATTCTGCTCTCGGTTTTGTGTGGGGGAAGACTTTTTCTTTCATTTCTGAATTTTGTATCATTGTGAGTTTTCAGTTCATTCTTCAGTTCAGTTCATTCTTATTGTACAAATAGGCCTAATATAAAACACTGAAGTCAGTGTTGTGTTAGTTTTTCTCTATTGTAAATTTTCATAGTATAGTTTATCTTGATTGTGATTGTATGTTCCTATTTCCCTTACTGTTCTTTGACCTTTGCATTGCAGCTATACACTGTATATATAAATGGACATAGCTAACTTGCTAGCTGCTGCATTCCAACTAGGAAGTGAGCATGGGAACGTTTCCAGCTCCATTGACTCCATGGCTCCATTTCACTTTACAATGAAAAAACATTGCCCCTCTGTCTGTAACAGCTGCTGTCAAGTTCCTCATTTTGATCTTAAAATATTCATATTAACCCGCTCTACATGATCCTGGTGTTTTTATTTCGCTATTGTGTTCATAAATCAAGATACATTAATAACCTCTTACCATTCCGACGGCC